>JAOWBR010180032.1:4200-19730 GCA_028571145.1 Dionaea muscipula
TGACGTGATCTCTCTGATATTCTCTCTGGTGATGGGGAGGTCAGAAAGAATGAAACCCTAGAATCAACGTACGTAACCCAGAGACCATAACTCTCCTTATATAGTAATTAATTAATTATAATTAATTAATATATAATAGTGTGTAATTACCAATTCGCCCCTCATCAAAATGACAATCATCATAATAGTTTCTGCACATTATTTCCATAATATTTGATACCCTATTAAATCCAAACTTTATTATACCACTTAAATAAATCATAAATAATAGCGTAACACATTAATAAATATATGTGTGGCCTAAATTATTGAAATAATCCAACATTGCTTGGTTCCCAAGATGGGTGGGAAGTGGTCAAGCAAGGGTATGATGAACCCAAGCAAAAGACAGCCGTGTCAAGAGATGTAAGAAAGAGAGATAAGAAAACTCTTTTCTTAATCTACCAAAGAGTAAATGAAGCCGCATTCGAGAAGATTGTCTGTGCTACTAAATCCAAGGAAGCATGGGATATTCTAGAAAGTTCCTTTCGTGGAGCGAATAATGTGAAAAAGGTACGTCTTCAAACTCTAAGGGGAGAATTTGAAGCATTGCGCATGAAGGAGGTATAGTTAATTGTCGATTATTTCACAAGGGTACAAACCATTGTGAATCAGTTGCGAAGGAATGGTGAATCAATGGAGGACAAGAGAGTAGTGGAAAAGATCTTACGTTCTCTAAACAGGAAGTTTGATTACATTGTTGTTGCCATTGAGGAGGCAACAGATGTGGAAATAATAACAATATAAGAACTGATGGGGTCCTTGCAAGCCCACGAGGAGAGGCTGAAAAATCGAAAGAAAGAAGAACCATTGGAGCAAGTTCTTCAAAGTAAGTTGTCAATAAAAAAAAAGAAGGATGACTTCAAAGTGTTAACAAAAATCTGAACCGAAGATCAAGAAAGAGGTCCGGAGATAGCGAGTTACTAGGCACCCAAGGAAACTACAACTAAATTAATCTACTCCTAAATGCGGATAAAGAAAGAGCGATAGAATGGATAGAAAAGCTTAAAGGTAAAAGATAAAATGAAATAGATTTGTTCTTGATCAATAGGGTAGGATTTACAATGAAGCTCTTATTACATATTTTACAATGAAGCTCTGGTCGAGGAAGAGGCTGTGGAAGAATTTATGAGAATAGGAGATCTCATGGTAGCCGAATTCCAGGTGAAGAGAATCGATTCGTCAAAGGCAATCGAGGACGAGGAAGCTACTGCACTAACAAGAGAACTGAAAAATTCAGAGTTCGCTGTTACAACTACATGTAACAAACCTTGTCATTATGTTTCTAAATGCTGGCATAACTCTCATGTTGATGAAATAAGTAATTACGCGGCAAGAAATGAAGAAGAAGAAGAAGAAAAAGAAGAAGAAGAAGAAGAAGAAGAAGAAGAAGAGAATGTAATGTTGTTTGCTCATAAGAGAGTTGATACTTCGATGGAAGATCTTTGGTACTTAGATAGTGGCGCAAGTAGTCATATATGCGGGGACAAAGAATTATTCGCAGAGATGGATGAGACTGTGGATGGGTATGTGTCCTTAGGGGACTCTTCACAAGTGAAAGTAAAAGTAAAAGGTAAAATTCTTATTTGGTTGAAGATGGGAGACATCGATTCATATCCAATATTTATTATGTACCTGACATAAAGACTAACATTCTGAGTTTGGGACAACTCGTGGAGAAAGGTTATAATGTGGTGTTGAAAGATAGAGTGTTTGTTTTACATAATGAAGAAAACAGGTTGATTGCTCGTGTGGAGATGACAAAGAATCAACTCTTTGTAATGAACATAAGTCATGATGTTGCTCGTTGTCTTAATGCATGTATGAAGGACAACTCTTGGTTATGGCATTTGAGGTTGGGACATCTCAACTTTTAAGCACTAAACTTTTTGTCAAGGAGGAAGATGGTGAAAGGATTGCCATATATCGATTCTCCAAATCAATTCTGTGAAGGATGTGTTATTAGGAAGCAACCCCAAAAAAGCTTTCCAAAAGAATCAGTTCTTCGTTCAAGGAAGATACTGCAGCTTATTCATATAGATATATGCGGACCTATCACTCGTGTATTTTCTAAAGGAGAAATCAGAAGCCTTCGATGTATTCAAGAGATTTAAAGCTATGGTGCAGAATGAGACTGGAGAGACCATAAAATTTTTGCGATCAGATCGAGGAGAAGAGTTTACATCCAAAGCTTTTAATGACTATTGTCATGCTCATGGCATTCGGAGGTTCTTGACAGCCTCACATTCCCCACAGTAGAACAGAGTGGCGGAAAGAAAGAATCAGACCATTCTTGACATGATTAGAAGTATGTTGAAGAGCAAGAACATGCCAAAACAGTTTTGGGTTGAGTGTGTGGCTTGTGCAACCTACTTACTCAACCGATACCCAACAAAGAACGTTGAAGCTATCACACCGCAAGAAGCATGGAGTGGTGTGAGACCCAATATCTCTCATCTCAAGGTGTTTGGATGTTTAACAAATGCACATATTCAAAATCAGAAGAGATTGAAACTTGATGATAAAAGTGTTCTATATGTCTTTATTGGGTATGACAACAAGTCAAAGACATATCAGCTATATATATAATCCCAAAGAAAAGAAGATTTATATAAGCAAATATGTGACATTCAATGAAGAAGGCTCTTGGGATTGGAATGGAAATATGGAGATGTTCACGATTGAAGATCATGACAATGATATGGTTGCCGAGACTTTACCAACAACAACTCCCAGGTTGCAGTCACCATCATCTTCATCTGATGACACAATTACAAATAACAACTCGAGGAGACAAAAAACCAATTTTTCAGACAAGGAGACAAGACAACAAAGAACTAGAAGCTTGCATGATATCTATGAGGTGACAGATCAACTTAACATTGTAAGTCTTTATGCTAATGAGGAGGTTGTTGCTTTTATTGATGCAATCAGGAACCCAAGATGGAGAAAAGCAATGGATGAAGAGATAAAATCCATTGAAAAGAATGAGACATGGGAGCTCACAAGACTTTCAAGAAGTTGTGAACCCATCGGAGTTAAATGGGTTTATAAAGTCAAGAAGAATGCAATAGGAGATGTTGAAAAGTACAAAGCTAGGCTCGTGGTAAAAGGCTACAAGAAGCAGACATGAATTGATGTTTGCCTCTGTTATCCGAATGGAAACCATCTAGTTGCTCATTTCCCTCGCTGCTCAAAACAAATGGGAGATTTTTCAAATGGACGTAAAGTCGGTATTTTTAAATGACCATTTAGAAGAGGAGATTTATGTTGAGCAACCACCTAGATATGTGAAAAGAGGGTATGAATATAAAGTTCTCAAACTAAAGAAAGCTCTATATGGCCTGAAGCAGGCACCAAGAGCCTAGAACTCCAAAATCGATTCTTACTTCAAGACACAAGGAACTGTGTAATGTCTTTATGAGCATGTGCTGTATTACAAAAAGAAGGATGCAGATTTGCTATTGTTTGTTTGTGTGTTGATGATCTCCTTTTTACTGGAAGCAATCCCTTAATGATCCGTGAATTCAAGGAGGCAATGAGACAAGAATTTGAGATGACCGACATGAGTTCAATGTCCTATTACCTTGACATTGAAATGAAGCAAACTGAAGATGAAATTTTTATTTCTCAGGAGGCTTATGCAAGGCAAGTGCTGCCGAAATTTCAGATTGGTGAATGTCATCCAGTTGCTACTCCGGTAGAGTGTGGAATGAGGTTATCAAAGGATGATGATGGAAAGATTGTTGATGCCGTAAAATACCGCTGCTTAATTAGAAGTTTAAGGTACCTGACTTGTATCAGGCCCGATATCCTCTATGGTGTTGGATTAGTAAGTCGGTTTCTTGAGAAGCCAAAATCCACTCACTGGAAGGCGGCTAATAGAATACTTCGATATATCCGTGGTACCTTAAGTCACGGTTTACTATATACTCATTCAAGTGATAGTAAACTTATCGGCTATTCTGATAGCTATTGGGGTGAAGACATAGATGACAGGAAAAGCACAAGTGGCTTTGTATTCTATATAGGCAATACAACTGTTACTTGGACTTCAAAGAAAACGGTCGATTGTAACTATATCTACATGTGAAGCCGAGTATGTAGCAGCTTCATCATGTACATGTCATGCAGTTTGGTTGCGGAAATTACTTGAGGAAATCAATTTTAGTCATAAGAATGCTACAAAGATCAATCTTGACAATAAGTCTGCTATTGCACTCGCCAAGAATCCAGTTCATCATGAGAAAAGCCGACATATTGATGTTCGATATCACTTTATTCGAGAGCATTTTAAAGAGAAAGAAGTTGAGATAGAATATGTGAAGACTCATGATCAAGTTGCTGATATCTTCGCGAGAGCACTTGGAGCCACGGTGTTCAACAAGTTCAAAGTACAGCTTGGAGTGCAAGATGGAGCAAAGTTAAGTTTAAGGGGGTGTGTTGAAAATAATTAAACTTAACTTAATATGTATGGATATGCATAGATCTAGAGACATAACTCTTTGAATAGTCATGTCTAAAGGAAGTTAAGAAGTTAGGTAGTTAAAAAGTTTGAAAGTTATTTAACTACCATCCTAGAAGACACATCCATTCAATGAAAAACTGTCTTAGGCTATATGTATTTAGCACCTAGGATCATTTGTAAATAAGATTGTGTGCTATGAAATATTATGTGTGAAATGATATACGGTGTAATTTCTTCCTAAATAAAAGGATCAGTTCTTTCCCTCTCCCACAACAACAATTATCTCATCAAGAACACTTTGCAAGCTTAAAGTTAAAGCATGAAGCCTCCATTACCTGTGAACTCAATCCAAAAGAGCCTTACATTCTTCTTCTTCTTCCTCCTCCTCCTCCTCCTCCTCCTCATCATCATCATCATTCTAGTGAAGCAGAAAAGCAGATTGCTCACATGCTATGTGCTCCTAATTAAGGCATGCATGATACATATAGGTGAAAATATGGTGGTGGGAGTAAACACATAATCCCATTTCCTCTTCTTAGATTATATGTTATATGAGGGAATGAGACAAGTACTACCACATGTGTGATATGAGGGAATGAGACAAGTACTACCATATGCTACATAGAAAGCCTATGAAATGAATAACACCCATGGTTCCTCATGTTTCCTAGCTAGCATCTTTATGATATAAAAGAGATTATAAAAGCACTTTGTACTACAATCTAAACCAACAACGAGGTTCAAAGTGATTACTGTATTTGTTGCAAGCAAATGCCTCCTTCCTACTTTCCCAACTGAGACCAAGTTACTCCGTCACCCTACCTCATGTCAGCTGGTAATCTTAACTTATGACATTTATTACTCAAGCACACTCCATCATTGGCGTTCGATCGAGTTATTCAGCTGAAACCAAGTTACTCTTGTCGCCCTACGTACCTCATGTCAGCTCATCATCTCATCAATATTAGCTTTGATATTCCAGCTCTTAGACCAGTTTGCATGTATCTGGTGCATGCTTTGATGTCCCGAAAAATAACCTTAGCTGTGATACCAATTCTTTGTACCTGAAGGCCTTAATCCTAAACAGATGAACTACATGTGCAATATAAAAATATAACCAAGAGAACAATAAGGGGAGAAAAGGTAACTACTCTCACATGGATGAATTGTGCAGGCTGATCAGGTGGATCAGGTCAATTGTGAAAGGCAAATACCAAAGTGGCTCGACTTTTTCTTGCAGAAGACCTTCTTTGATTCATGCACGGTTCATGAGATTCGCAGGAATGAGAAGAACAAATACTGCATAAACTGTAATGCATCGGTTTGCCAGTATTGTGTGACATTAGGACCTCATCATAAGCACAAGCTTTTGAAAATCTATAGGCATGTTTACAAGGATGTTGTCCCACTCGACGAGATTGAAGAACATCTTGACTGTACAGCAATTCAGGTACTTCAACTTATATTATTTTGCTTACAACTTCAAAACATATCTAACAGTACATTTCATGCTTTTAAGAAGTTGTACTTGTTTCCAAGGATTCTGGGAGGATATTATTATGTATTTTTTGGTGTACAGCCATACAGGTGCAACAGGCAGCTTGTAATAGCTCTGACTCCCCTTCCTCACTCGGGGTCCAAACCAGACGATGAAGCCACATGTGAGATCTGCAAAAGAAGATTAGTCGATGCTACCGTGTACTCCTATTGCTCTATTTCCTGCAAGGTCAGACTTCTATTCAGAATCTCTTTTTCTTATACTTTTTTCATCTATGATAACGGATTCAGTTCACCGAGTCTTCAGGATGTGCTGGAACCTTGATCAGAAAGTTTCAAGAGCTGAAGAAATAGTTTAATGCTGAAATTGCAGTGACTGTGATCTTACAATCTCAGTCACTTCTTCACCATGCCACTATGCGGTTCTTTAACAATAAAGTTTCTGCATTTTGATTTGGTGACTTGCAGCATAGAACAGGAAACAGATCATAGCTAGATCCGGTGGATCATGCACTAGACGGGATGCAGCCACAAAATTTTAGATTAATTTTCGGTGTATTCCCGTTGTTAATTACTAGGCAAAGCAATTGAAGTCTCAGTAGGCATTGCCGCATTCATATAGCTCTTTATTTGGAAGCAAAAGTGTCGCAAAGTGCTCAGAAAACTTAATGAATTTCAATTTCCAGGTGGAAGCATACTTCAGAAAGCAAGATGATTCTACTCCTCCCTTCCTTTTGCTGAAGAATGATGAAATGGACAAGCCTGAGGATGATCCACAGCCAGTAAGGAAAACTCACAGAAGGAAAGGAGTTCCTCACCGATCTCCGCTGTTTTAAGAGTATAGAGGAATCTTTCCCTTGCTATATCAGAGCATATTTGTTATATATATGCTGTTTGTAGCACTTGTTCGGGAAATAAGAGTCGTTCTGGACTCCAGAGCCTACACCGAGGACTCTTAAACTTTGGGGTCAACTGGCTCCTAGACATGGACATCCAGGCCTCCCTGGTAGCAGCACATAATGTCAAATGTGGTGGATTGCCGTGATAATGAATAGTACTCAAGGACATAGTCAGTGGTGAACAAATGCTTCTCTAAAAATGGTAATCATCCTTATGTTATAGCTAGATTACTAATTTTTGTTAGGAAACCAACTCTATCAAAAGATCGAAGCGCCCCTCACGCGAATACCTCTTTTGGGCTTGAAGCGTAAACTGTGCACTGACCCACCTTATACCAAGTGCGAAATAAATGGGAGTTGCGCTCGCAGGATTCGAACTCAAGTCACGCCTGCTCTAATACCATATTAGAAAACCAACTCTACCAAAAGATCGACCTGATCGTAGAAGGCTTATGAATAATATTTATTTTAACAATTTTCTCATGTTGCCTCTGCCTGATAAGTTTTTGCAAACATGCGGATGAAATTTTTATTCATCATCTACCATGTAAGGATGTAACGCCATAGGCCCAAGAGACCCAATTAGGCACATTATCTTCTTGCGAATACTTCCTCTCATATTTAGAACATTGACGTACTCATGAGATCCTAAGATGTTGGCTCTTGAGAGTTTTATAGTCGTATATCAGAGTCTTAAAGGAAGATCCCTGGACCTGTTGGGCCTATGGGGCAGAGTGACATCCCTATCCCATATCGACCAAAAAGAAAAAGTTTGGATTTAAGAGGATAGGATAATGGGTCTGATTGAGTATGATCGGTGGGACTTTTGGGCCTTGGGGCTTACAAAGGGTATGAGGCAGGCAGAAAACAGCTGTAAATGCTGACATCAAACTTAATAGGGTAACAAATTTTATCATTATTGGTATTGCAAATCAGTCAAATATGCAGAAGAACACATAGTTCAAGCTTTGGGAAGCACCAGAACACGCACAGGTGTATCTACATTAATCCACGTTAGTCTTAGACACCAAGGATTTGGTATTGTTTACTTTTATTGATTGGCATTCTGTATGTGTATCATCACAACTAGAAAATGAATCGAGAATACGAAAGAATGAATCACATGTACTTGAGTTTACAACAAGAATGAATCACCTGTTACTTGTGTTTACAACAACACAAGAATGAATCACCTCTACTTGAGTTCGCTCCTGATGCATAACAGCAGGGCAATAACAACAACAATGACAACCAGCCAAGCCTGGCATTCACATGATCGACCAAAATTGTTCTTACTAATCTCCTGTAGCCAAAAATAGTCTGGCATTCACATAACAAAAGCTGCATCTCCTTCCCAAAATCCATATTCAGAAGGAAGCAGCAACGTTTCAGGTTCCATTTCAAATTCAAAACCATATGTCTTGGCTCTCTGAGGCACAAGAGAACCGCAGCATTTCTGGCAGAGAAATAATGGAGGCACTGCACTTGAGTCATCGATGCCGCTGCACCTTGTGTGCTGCCACACCTCACAAACATCACACGACACCATCCTTTCCCCGTCATCGTCTTTTGCTCCACATTCACACATCACGGTCCAGTTCTCATGGCCTCCCTCGTACTTTAACTCGCTCTTCAAACTGATGCCAGTTCCTAAAGTCCAGATATCCGAACCCGATTCTATAGCACCAAATACCACTTCATCATCATTTAGTCCTTCCATGTTCCCAAGACCAGTTACTATGTACTTCGTGGCAATACAGTACGTGTCCCTTAAAGCATGCTCAGCTGCAAGTTTCAGTTCCCCAATGGTAGCATACAATGGAACGACAATCAGCTCTCCTGGTAAGAAATTCTCTGACAGCTGCTCGTCCAAATCCATTGAGCTACTTGGCAAAATCCGGCAAATGTACCTTAGAAGTTGGTCGTCTTCATCTTTGAAAGGCCATTCCTTGACAAAGCGTTTGCTATCCAGAATTGCCTGCTTTGCCAGGCCGGGCATTGATGACTGGGGGTAACAAAGTAGGACATTTTTGTACAGGAAAATTAAGTCATTGTACACATCAAAACCATGGTAAGCAGCTGGTTTTGAAACAGGAAGTTGATGATGATTCAAAGTTTCTGTTTCTCCCCCATTGGCTGCTGAAGAATTGCCATTGCCATAAAGTTCCTGAATGCTGTATTCTAGGACTCTATGGACCGGATTTATGGAACGCCGGACTATATGATTCCCAACAATCACATTATTCATCGACTTGAGAACGTAATCAAGCAATCCCGTGTCACCAATGTGAAGCCGAGCTGCATCTCTTACTTCCTGCCTGGGCATCCCACCTGGATTGGCATTGTTGTGGTCTTTAAGAGCATCAACGATTACTTGGGCTGCATACTCCAGTCTTCTAGCTGGCCATCTGCTGTCCATAGTGGCTACAACTGCTTCAAATTTACGGCTTTTGATGGTTTTTTCCTTGACGGAGAGCTTGTTCTCAGGGGGTTTTCTGATTGGCGATGATGCAGACTTTGGCAAGGTTAGCTTTCTACTGTTTGGCGCACCGGACTTGAGAGTCAGCATAAGCCTCAGAAGGTCACGGATGGTGATCAAACAGGTCTCACTCAAATCTCTGTACCATCTTATAATCTGGCTGATGTTTGTGAAGTGGTCGTCGGAGATGGAGAAATCACGAAGGATATCATCCAGCTTGAGAGAGCTAAGGACTTGTATCGCTCGTTCATAGTGGTGCTCCGACACCCCGAAGCTCCCATGTAAAAAACGGTACCCCCATTTTCCAAACCATGAATGTCCATACGCTATTCCGTGAAGCAGTCGAAGATCCATAGATCTCTTCTTAGACACATCCTCCACTGTCATTTTCCTACATGAGAGATGAGTTTATCCCATTCAGATTGACAGAACATACATTACATTGAGTGAGATATCAATTAAAACTATCTGGATATTATGCTTACCGGGCACCAAGGTTTGTGCAGATACGATCCCACAGGTCCATGATCTCCCTCCCACACAGGAACTTAGACCCTCCTTCTATTCCATTGATCGACACCAAATGACCAAATCCATTGCAGTGGATCAGCCCATGGAGGAGATGTGTTTGAATATCGAGAGCAGTATCCTTCAGAGGCTTGTTCCACTCAGCATCCACTGGAATTATCACATGATACTTTCTCTTGGAAACATAGTGATGACTCCATCCTGAAATATATAGCAGAAAGACAACATATATCAAAAGTTTATATTACAAGTTGGAAAAGTTAAATCGCAGCAGCGGGAAAACATGTGATTTGATTTTCACTCAAGAGGGAATCAAATCCAATATGCATGCTTTAAGAAAACATACGTCCCCATCCAAGCAACCAACATTATTTTCTAGCTGAAATGCAGCTCCATTTCCAAAACTGAGTCTAGAACAACTGGATTTCAACCAATAACAAGGACTGGCAATGAAGAATTAAGCTGACCATCAGATGAGTGAAACTCAAGACCTTGGGTTTACTCCAAACATGACAACCATCATAGTCTTCTTCATCCAATTGATGAGAACATATCCAAACACTGCCAGTGTCATGGAAAACACAAAGCTAAAATAGAGTCCCACTGAATCTCTAAAAAGAAAATACTGAAACAGTATAGTAGTACTTCTCAACACACTTGGAATTCACGCAGTAAACCTAGAGCGAATACAGTCCTCGAAAGTGGTGGAGGTGATTTAGCTGCAAGGGTTTACATGAGATCATCAGTAGTCCATATACTCGATCACATATGAGAACTGACGTTTCCAGACATACCGAGAACCCCACATTTCTGGTCAATACAAAATCACACAGCACAAATTCATCAAAGTACCAGCGAATCAGATCAGATGTCAAACAAACATTCATGATCCCGAGAACCAAAAAATGCAATTCAATATCACCACACAAATTAAATGCCTTGAATCCCATAAAAGCCCAAATCAAGGCAAAACCCAGACCCCCAAAACTCCCAAATCAAGATTGTCGCCGGATTGGAATCAATAACAGCCACTTGAGCAAGAACCCAGATGAGGAAACTTAACCAGAACAGCGGCAATGATCACAAAATGGCTGATTGGAGTACTTGACATTCTCCTCAACAGTGAAAAGAGGCACAACTACGCCTTTGTTCTCGTGAGAAAGAAGGGTGCACCAGATGGGCATCTCATTAACATGGTAATCTTCAGGCTCCCCACATTCTTGAATGAACAATCGGATGTTATCCCTGAAGGGTCCAGTTGGGTTAATGGGGCACCCCGGATCACAGAATGTGTTAAAAGCATATACCTTTGGCTTTCTTTTCCTCTTCTTGCAAGACTCTTGCACTGGAAACAACATTTTCTTCTGGTGTCCAGTGAAGATTACTATCTGTTTTGCAAAGAATTTGGTTCTTGATAATTTCTTGTGACGCTAGAAAGAAACATTCTGGCGGCTTTATTGGGAAACAGTGAAGGTAGTTGCAGAGGGAAAGGGACGCAGAGAGTTTGTTGAAGGAGGAGTTTTCCCGCTCGATTTCATGATTCTTACCTTAGACCGTTTTATGGAATCCAAAAAGGGGGCGGTGTAGTTGGAGTCTTGAAGGCTGAATCTAATAGGTTCGGTCCTCAGCTAGGCACAATGGTTTGAGGCGTTGTCTTTTTTAAGCTAATTTTCCCTTTAGCCAATTTTTTCAAAAAGCATTTTTTTTAAAATAATATATAATAGAATCAAATGTAACAGTAACCGGATATGAGCAAATGCTTTGATGAAGGGGAGATGAGACATTGACAGAGTTGAGATTGAGAAGGAAATGAAGGGAGATTGAGAAACAGACGAAGGAAATGAGCTACATTTGGGAGAAAGTGAAAGGGAAAAGGGGATCGAAAAAGACAAAGAGAGAAGCAGATAAAGGGAGGATCAGACTTAGGTTAAAACCCAATACATTTCATATTCAATATAACGATTACAATTCTTTCTCTAGCCTTATATAGGCTGATTTACGGTAGATAAAAGAAAATACACAAATACAAGAGAATGCCATGTGTCATGAGGGGACCAGGAATAATCCCAACCGATTGTACTATTCTGACATTCTCTTTCCAATCAGCTAACCAATGCCAGCTCATCCAACTCAGCAGCACGTGTGAACCAAGAACAACTGGGGCGCTGAGATTGCTCGTGGCGACGCCATCAGGAAGGCGGGGCGTCAGCTGAGGAACACTCACTGGGGCGAGGCCTACAATTGCTCGTGGCGGCGCCATCAGGAAGGCGGAGCGTCAGCTGAGGAATACTCACTGGAGCGAGGTCTACAATTGCTCGTGGCGACGCCATTAGGAAGGCGGGGCGTCAGCTGAGGAAGACCCACTGGGGCGAGGCCTGGTCAGAATACTCTATGGCGCCACCTTCGCTTATCTTTCAAACCAGGATTCCAATACCCAAAGTGAGGGCATGGGTATGGTCCATAGGATGTAGGAAGACAAATGGTTAGCTAAGGATCCATGGGTTCATCGTGGTTTGTTCTAGAGCTTCAACCGTCGCCACACTACAATAAGCCATGGCGCCACCTTCAATTATTTTCCAAATCAGATCTCCAACATCCAAAGCAAAGGCATGGAATTGATCCATAGGATATAAGAAGACAAATGATGTGCCAAGGCGTCATGTAGTGTTCCTAATTTGCTCAGAAGCAATGACTGCCACCACCTTACTCTAAGGCAATAGTGAGGCCATAGCGCCAACTTTAGGCATCATCTGACAGATAGCTTCCAATGACAATAAGGGTGCTTTGACATACTCCTTAGGTTAAGGGAAGATCAATGGTATGTGAAGGCGTCATCCAAAAACTCCCCTTTGCCTGGATTCATCTACCTCGCCATCAAAGGTAGGTCACCGCCCAGGGTCTCAGAAGTTGTCGCCATAGTACAAGAGTGAGAGCACCGCCCCAGTGTGAGTCTTGGAAGGGATCGCCACCATGAAATTACTCCTCGCCGCACAAGCTTTCCGGATTTATTTTCCACTAAGATTATTATATTATAACGTACTCACGCATGCATGGATGTATGCACGAATGCCTCGAAGACGTCCGCATGCCCGAACGTATGCATGCATGCATGGGGAAAATGCGCATGCATGCGTACACATGCGTGGACACATGTACGTACACGTGGAAGGCATACGTGCATGGCCGGTATGTGTGGGGAGTGTATACATGGCCATGCATACATAAAGTTGACGGGAAGGTCCTCGCCCAACTACGCGGAGGGAACTTAAACTTATGGTGAAGTACGTTGAGCTGGTCCACGTGATATGTCCACGTGGTGATAGCTGGGTCCATGCCTATCCACGTGTCTCGGTACCGGGTGCGCACGTGACGTATTTTTTTTCGGGTATAACAACTACCGTAACGGGTAAAAATGATAAAAAAAAAAAAATTGAAGCCGCACACGCCCCAGTGAGGGGTGTACGGAAAGTAAGTAGCAAAATTTAATAATTAATCAAAATTACAATCAATGTCACAGGAGTGTGTCCAAAATTTTTATATTTTTTTTTTGCTAAGGTATATACAACCGCTTTATCAAATAAAAAATGATAATATACTATCGGTTTATCAAACACGATAATATATTACCGTAAATCTTTTTATAAAACGGCAGTATACTATCGTTTCTATGTTGATAAAATAATAATATACTACTGTTTTATTAAAAAAAAAGAAAAAAAAGAAAAGAAGAGCTCACACATCCACTAGTGTGAGCAAAGAAATTTGCTACTAAAATTGCTCAAATTGATCGGTGAGCCACTCAATTTCTAGAGCATATTGTGTATTGTTGTAATTGCTTGTCACACCAAAGTATAGTTTGGTCGGGTTTTGCTACTTTCATAGAAAACCAAACCAAGAAGAAGGAGGATGGAGAAACAATGTAAGGAGTTTGGTTTTGAAGTCCAAGTAGAATTACTATAGTTTGGTCCCATAAAAAATATTATTTATTCAAAATTATTAATTTATTGAAGGTATACTGTTTGTCATGACCCTAAGAGCAACAACAACGATGATTTTTTTTGGAATTTTTAGAGTTTTTGAATATTGAGAGTATTGTGTAATAATTTTTAGAGTGTGCATGAGTTTTTGGAATGTGGATGGAAATATGAGTGGATGAATAATAAGATGCATTATGTAATGATTTTTAGAGTGAATGAATAGTAAATTTAAATATAGAGTTTTTTGAAAAATGTGTAATGATGTAACAGATGAATAGTGAGAATAGTATGTAATATAGGGGGATTTTTCCTTATAGACACGTGGCCAAAGGGTCCAAGATTGGATCGTCCGGCCTGACCCGACTGAACCAGAGCCCTCAGTCAAACTATGGGCAAACCTGGTCAACCCGAGTCAAACCCGATCGAACCCATCCTGGACGATTTCCCATCTCCCCACGAGCGCGTGGGCGCAAGTCGTTCGTCAATTGGAGCTAAAACGAGCTCAAACGGGCCTTCCGAAGTTTCCCGTACGGACCGGTTCGCTTGCTCGGTAACTTGCCCGCTGCTCGGCTGCCCGGCGGATATCCGGCTCCCATGCTCGGATATCCGGCTCCCATGCCCGGATATCCGGTCGCCTTGCCCGGCTCGGCGGATATCCGGCTCCCATTTTCGGATATCCAGCCAACATCCTCGCCTATAAATAGGCGAGGCCCCCTCATTCTTTCAGGAGTCTTCTCCTCTTCCTTGCGTCCGACGGTGCTTGCCCAGGGCTCTGCTTGCTCGGCGACCTGCTCGCTCGACAACTTGCCCGGTCGGTCGCCCGGAAACCTGTCCGGGGCTACTTGCTCGGCATCCCCGGATATCCGGCCTCCTCGCCCGGCTATCTGGCCGGCCCAACCTGCCCGGCGGATATCTGGCCAAGGCCCAACGTCTTGCCCGGCCCACCTTGCTTGCTGGTCCCATTGCTCGCTCGGACCATTGTCCGTCTTGCCTGCCAGGCCCATCGCCTACTCGGCACTCTACCTACCTGGAACATCCGGATATCCGGCTGGCCTCCCCGGTTATCCGGACTCCTTCGCTTGCTTGGCGAATATCCAACCTCCTCGCCCGGTTATCCGGCTAAGTTTTATCCTGCCAAGATTTTTCCTCTCTATTTGGCCATTCCCCGACCCGGCCTTGCCCTCCCTCGACCGAGCTCCCATCCTGCGACTCTCGCCCTCTTGACCAACCCCGCTCGACTGTTCTCTCTCTCTTTCCTGAATTTCTGCATCTCCCGGTTCTCCTCGCACGTAGGAGTTACCGGTCATTTTTCTCACTTGCTGACTTAGGCATCGGAGTGGTCTCCCCGGGGTCACACCCTGGGGTACCCTCTGACGTGTTTGTTCATCCCTCTCAGGTTAAAGGTTGTCTCTCTCTTTGGAGCGGGTCGGAATCACCTCCGGATCACCTTTCACTCCTCCCCCGGGCCGACCGGGTCCCCTCCGCAGGCCGGAGCCGCCTCATTCCGATCGGACTGGGACTATGATAATCGCCTCTAGAGGGTCCTAGGTGCTGACCGCCCCTGAGATTTTTTCAAGAGTATCATTTGGCGCCGTCCGTAGGAAACGACCGAACAAGTCACGCCATGGTGATTTCAACCCGTT
>JAOWBR010180033.1:0-10779 GCA_028571145.1 Dionaea muscipula
ATTAGCTTGTTTTCAACCATTTTTATTATTTTCAATTGATTTCCTCGATTATACTCTTTTTTTTACATTGATTTCACATGGAAACTAAGGAATTTGGATGTTATAATCCATTTTCATTGTTTTCTATCGATTTCCATGATTATAATGAAGTGTTTTCATTGATTTCACATGGAAAAGAAGAATTTAGCCTATTCCCATCTATTTTCATTGTTTTCCATCGATTTCCATGATTATAATCAAGGTTTACATTCATTTCACACGAAAACGAAGCAATTAGTTTGTTTTCATCCATTTTCATTGTTTTTCATCCATTTCCATGATTATATTAAAGTTTTAGATTTTTTTTCATATGGAACGAAGGAATTAGCTTGTTTTCATCCATTTTCATCGTTTTGCATCCATTTGCATAATTATATTAAAGTTTGTATTGATTTCACTTGGCACGAAGGAATTAGCCTTTTCATCCATTTTCATTGTTTTTCATCGATTTCCATGATTATTCTAAAGTTTTACATTGATTTCAACTGGAAACGATGCAATTTGCTTGTTTTCATAAATTTTGATTGTTTTCCATCTATTTTCAAGAGTATACTCATGTTTTACAATGATTTCAAATGGAAATGAAACACATAGGTTGTTTTCATCCATTTTCATTATTTTCCATCGATTTCCATGATTATACTCAAGTTTACATTGATTTCACGTTGAAACAAAAGAATGAGTATGTTTTCATCCATTTTTATTGTTTTTCATCAATTTCCAAGATTATACTCAAATTTTACATTAATTTCACATGGAATTGAAATAACTACCTAGTTTTCATCCATTTTCATTATTTTTCATCGATTTTCGTGAGTATACCCATGTTCGACATTAATTGAACATGGAAACGAAGGATTTAGCTTGTTTCATCCATTTTCATTATTTTCCTTCGATTTTCATGATGATAATCAAGTTTTACACAAATTTCACATGGAAACGAAAACATTTGCTAGTTTTCATCAATTTTTGTTGTTTTGCATCGATTTTCATGATTATACTGCGGTTTTATATTGATTTCACATGGAAACAAAGGAATTAGCTTGTTTTCTCCCATTTTCATTGCTTTCCATCCACTTCCATGACTATACTCATATGGATACTGATAAGTCATGGAAAATGACTTATTTACGCTCATTTTTATAGTCCGTTAGCATTTTTATCATGTGATTAGTTTAGTTTTATTTATGTTTTTAGTTTAAGATTTAATAAATGATGTTGCGCTTAAAACATTTTAAAAGACTTGTTTTTACGTTTATAATTTTTCATAATTTTTATAGGTCTTTTTGGAGCTTAATGGAGTGAATCGTGTGGCCTGGATGTTTAAAACAATTGTGCCGTTTATTATTAATGTTGGCAGCCAATAGCAACATCCATGTAGCTAAGTAGCGCACAACAGCAACGTTGAAGCCCAAGAAGCATACAGCCATATGCAGCAGCAGCTGCAGCGTGAGAGCAGAAGTTACCAGGCGACCCATCATCCAGCTTATAGTATTAAGCAGCAGCCGCTGCAGCCTATGCACTTGAAGGATGAAGCCAATCACAGCAACCCACCAAATCAGCCCACTCCATGTGCATCAATTGAAGCCACCCGTAGCCCATCATGGAGCCCATCAAGATTAAGCCATCAGCCGCACCAAAGAAGCTTCCAGCGCAAGGCATTAACGCAACAGCAGCAGCAAATCAGCTCAAATCACACTCAAAGCATTCAACAACAAGTGCAATTAAGAAGCCCATCTTCACTTGAATTAGAAGCAGCTCCCAGCCCATCATTGAAGTCAGCAGGCCCACACGTACAATCAGCCCAGCCGCAGCACAACAACAATAAAATTTCTTAGGCGGCAGCATGAAGAGGACATCGAATATATTATTCGATCAGGAGCGGCGATCAAAAAAGTCGAGCTTCTTCGACTGGCGGCAGCCGGCAGCGGGGGCTACATCAAGGAGAGGAGAAGGCCGAATCAAGAGGTGGTGATCAAAGTAGACGTGTCCGATCTTCGAGGAGCCAAAGGAGTAGCCGCCGTAGATGATCTGCGGATGTTGTCCGTAGCATTGAGATTCACGCAGGTGGCGATCCTGATCCGAGAGGAGAGTGGTGGTGACAGCCCATTGACGACGCGTATATTTTCTACATTCCTTTATGATTCGTACTTTTGTTTAGATTTAGGGTTTTGTATTTATTATTTTTGGTTGTGATTTGCCCTTGTGATCGAACCTGTCTGTTGGTGATTTGAGAGATTGATATTTTATTTTATGGACTGTTAAAAATTCAATTTTTATTCCTTTTGTTGATTGACAACCTTCATTAAGGTGAATTTGAATCTAGGTCTAGAATTAATTTATCGTTTAATGTCTCCCTGCATGTTAGTGATCTTAATTGATTAGGTTTTATAAATTGAATTTGATGCCTTTGCACTTTTCTAGAATTCAGGATCAACGACTTGTCTGACAAACATAGTTTGACCCTTTTAGATTTGTTGTCTGCTAGCTTTTCTAGAAATCAAGATTGAAAATGTGCCTGATAACCACGACTTGACTCTTCTAAATTTGCTAGACAGCTGGCGCTTTTGCTAAACTTAGGACCTAGTTAATATTAATTTCCTACTTGCGATTTCCTTAGGCAGTGTCACTTGGGAGCCGACCAGAATTAAGTCAAACCTAATCTGAATACCACATTTAATTTATCCTATTTAATTTCTTTATTTAATTTTCTTGCAAACAAACCAAAAACCCCAAAAATATTTATTTTCTTGCACTTCGAGTTGTACAATTCTTTCCAACGCTAATTTAGGCTCTCCCTTGGGTTCGATAACCTTTTAACTTTTCTATATCTGTACTGTGAGGTACCGTCTTATTATTTGGACGACACTATAGATAAAGCCAAAGTTGATCTTATTCTTAACCTACCCACTCCTACATCGGTAAAGGATGTTATATCCTTTCTGGGGTTTGCTGGTTTCTATCGCCAGTTCATAAAGGACTCTAGCTCCATTGCTAGGCCTTTATGCAACCTATTACTGAAGGATGCAAACTTTGAATGGACAGAGTCCTGTGAGCAAGCTTTTAGGAAGCTAGTCAACATGTTCACCTCTATTCCAATAATACAAACCCCAGATTGGTCTCTTCCTTTGAGATCATGTGTGATGCAAGTGACTATGCCATTGGCGCAGTCCTAGGCTAGCGCAAAGATAAAAATCCCCACATAATTAGCTACGCTAGCTGAACTCTTGACAGTACTCAGATGAATTACACTACAACTGAGAAAGAGTTGCTAGCTGTAGTGTTTACGTTAGATAAGTTCCGTTCCTACCTGCTCGGTACTCCTGTTGTCGTCTACTCGGATCATGCCGCCCTTCGGTACCTTCTCAGCAAGAAAGATGCCAAAGAGCGCTTAACCCGATGGATATTGCTCTTGTAGGAATTCGACTTAGAGATTCGCGATAAGAAGGGAGCGGAAAACGTGGTGGATGACCATTTGTCCCGGTTGACATTTGCTTAATCCCAGACTGGAGCTTCTGTTCGGGATGACTTTCTCGACGAGCATCTTTTTGTTTGTTTTTACCGAGCCATGGTTTGCGCATATTGCTAATTATCTTGCTACTGGTTCTATACCCTCGAATTGGATAGCTCAGGATAAGCGTAAGTTTTTCACTGAAGTCCGTAATTTTTACTGGGATGACCTGCACTTGTATAAGTATTGTGCTGATCAGATCATGCGTCGGTGTGTGCATGATGATGAAGTCCGAAGCATAATCAACTTCTTCCATTCTGAGGCATGTGGAGGCCACTTGTCCGCAAGGAAAACGGCTGCCAAGATCCTACAATGTGGTTTTTATTGGCCCAATTTGTTTCAGGATGTTTTTATGTTTTGTAAAGGTTGCCTGTCCTGTCAGAAGTTGGGGAGGATCACTAAGAAAGACATGATGCCAATGTTCCCTATCTTGGAAGTTGAGATCTTTGACTGTTAGGGTATTGATTTTATGGGTCCTTTTCCTCCTTCCCAAGGCCACCTTTATATCCTGTTGGCAGTTGATTATGTCTTTAAGTGGGTAGAGGCTATACCATGTCGTATGAATGACCACCGTACTGTTTTGAAGTTTCTAAAGAAAAATATCTTCTCTCGATTTGGTGTGCCCATGGCCATTGTGAGCGATAATGGTTCTTATTTTTGCAATCGGCCTTTTGCCAACCTACTGAAGAAGTATGGGATGGTGCATCGTTTGTCTACACCTTATCACCCCCAAACATGTGGTCAAGTGGAACTTGATAATAAAGAGATCATACAGATTGTTGAGAAAATGGTTGGTCCCTCACGTAAAGACTGGTTTATACGACTAGTTGATGCGTTGTGGGCCTACCGCACTGCATTTAAAGGCCCTCTAGGTATGTCTCCATATTGGGTAGTCTTTGGAAAACCTTGTCACCTGCCCATCGAACTAGAACACCGAGCATATTGGGCGATTAAGGCCCTTAATGTGGATTTAGATCGTGCGGGTGAGATCAGAAAGCACGATATAAATGAACTTGAGGAGTTTAGGAATGATGCTCATATGAGCACACAGAACTATAAGGAACGGATGAAACTGTTTCATGACGAACAAATCCGGAGGAAGACCTTTGAGGTTGGTCAATCCTTTCTTTTATACAATTCTCGACTCCACACTTTTCCTTAAAAACTTCAGAGTCGTTGGGATGACCCGTATGTAGAGAAGGAAATTTGTGACCACGGGGCGGTTGTTATCAAAGATGCTCGTGATGATCGTGTGCTTAAAGTGAATGGTTAATGCTTGAAATCCTTTTTAGGCGATGTCCTATTATTGGAAGAGGAGACCAATGATCTCATTGCTCCACCACCTGTGGTGGAAGAGGAGGACTCTTAGCATTGTGAACTACTACTGTTATTGTATTTATGTTCGTCATTTTCTATTCTGTTTTATTTCATTTGTTCTGTTTTATTTCTGTTTGTCGTGTCTGCTGACCTCTTGTAGGTTACGTCATGTCAGTCTTGTGACTTTCATCAGGTGCTCTCTTCCCTTATTTTTCCTTTCCCTTTATCTTATGTTTCGTTGTTATATGCTTTTGAGACATTGAGGACACTGTCAATTTCAGGTTGGGGGGGTAGCACTTATTATTTGTTTGTCGTGCGTCACTTTGTTTTCATTTCATTCGTCGGTACTGTACAAAAAAACAAAAAGAAAAAAAATAAAAAATGGAAAAAATGGAAAAAAGTGTCGCGCATGCTCTCGTTCTTTATATCTCTTATCTTCTAAGTTTGGATGCTTACAATAGTTGTATTAGAATTAACCCCAAAACAAATTTTTGTACACTTAGCCGAGCTTAGTGGTAAGATGGGGGATGGTACATGAGTGAAGGAGACCTCTTAGACGCAAGTATATTTCTTTTGAGTGGAAAGATGTGCCATGAAATTAGGAAACAGTGTGAGGCATGCGTTGCACTTGTGAAGTGGGCGAAATTATGAGAATGGTTAGTGTGAAAAGTTTGATTTACCCAAGGAATGACAAAAATCAATCTTTTTGTGAATTTGAGCTTTTATGCCGATTTTTCTTCATTGTTATATATCGCTAGTACCCACTTTGTGCCATACACATAGCCTTTTTTTTTTTTTTTTGCTAACTATGATTTCCTTACTTCTTGACATGGAGAAAATAATTTTTCCTATTCTGTTGCTGTCCATGTTTGAGCATGAATGACAAATGATGTTTTGAATGGAGGTGGGGATAAAAAGAAAGAAAACACAAAATGAGAGAGAAAAAGATGGGTTTGAAAAGGAAAAAAAAAAAGAGAAAAAGAAGAGCAGTAGTTGAAAAAAAAAAGAGATTGCTCATGATGAAAAAAAAAAAAAGAGAATAGAAAATCTACAAAGTTGGAGTGGGAGGTTTTGAAAAATGAATAAATGAAAAATGGAGGAAAAAATTGTTGAAAAATTCGCAGTGGCATAAAAGTTTTTGAGCTGAAAAAAAAAATTGTATGAGATAGATGGTTTGGTGCGATCTTTTAACATATGAGAGAATGTTTGCCTCGATTCTGTCCATTCTCTACTTTTTTATCCTATACCAACTCTTTAGCCATGTTTCATCTGTGCATTGATTTTTTTGACTCTGGGTTGGTTTGTGGTAAGACAAGTGGATCTCAATAATTATGCCCTATCATGCATGCAACGTGTGTTTAATACTGTGCTAGGTAGCCATTCTTTTTTAGCGATAATTTTGTTGACTCCTACGAGTGTTTGCAAGTTCACATTTACATAATTCATTTGACCTGTGAGGCAGGGAGTCAAATCTTGCATTGTAGGTTGTTTCCTGTGAATATGTACTATGGGTTGCTGTGAGATGGTAAAGGCTCGGTGCACACACACACACTTTTGGGTTGATTTTATGTGCAATTATTTATAGGTTGTTCATTTCTTGTTGATAGTTGTTATTGGAACGTGAGCTGTGATTTGGTTTGTTATGTTAGTTTTATTTCTTTGTTGAGTTTTTCTATTTTTGTTTGTGGGTATCGTACTGGTAAACTCTCGTGAGACTATACTCGTCCATTAGGGACACCTAGGGGTTTAAAAGGCTTGTTGCATGTGCTAAATGCAATTGTGTTCCCTACGAAAGTGGTGTTTATCTTGTTTGTTTTATCTTTGATTGTTTCTTTTCTTAGTTTGTATTTGCAAGGGACTAACAAATTTCAGGTTGGGGGGTGTGATAAGTCATGAAAATGACTTATTCATGTCTATTTACATAGTCCTTTAGCATTTTTATTGCGTGCCTAGCTTAGATTTAATTATGTTTTTAGCTTTACTGTTAATAAATGTTGTTGTGTTACATAATTGGTTAAAAGACATATTTTAGCACTTATTATATCATGATTATTTTCAGGCCTTTTCCCGGAGCAAAACAGTGTGTTTTAGCTAGCCCGATCGTCATTAATTTCAATGTAAATGAAGCAGCGCAGAGTGCAGCATAAATGGCTTGAACACACCCGTGATGTATGTCCAACACGGTAGTGATGCATTGGTTCAGTCAGTGTAGACAGCCAAATCACGCCCGTGATCCTCAAGCCATGCCCGTGAAGCCCTATGAATGACACGATCGTGATGCACCCATCATGACCGTGTCAAGACTCGATCTGCATTTTTAAAAGTGTCGAGGCTCTGATGAATGCTGCACTTTTCTCCTTTGATTTCAGAGCTCGACCTAGGGTGACAGTAGGGCAATTTTGGGCGATCTTCACCACGGAGAGGAGGCCGACCAAGAGGAGTTCGTGACTCATGATCGTAGCCTTAAAGATCGACAAAGATAGCCGCCGTAGACAAACCGTGGACTCGTCCATTGCACCGATTGTCACGCTATCGAAGATCTTGATCTGAAGAGGCGGGTGGAGGGTGACGGCCACTTGCATCGACGATTCTGCACATCTCCTTGGTTCGTTCCTTGATTTGACTTAGGTTTTATAATTCATGATACTAGTTTTGGATTTTCTTTTGTGGTCGAATCTGTCTATGGACGATTTGTGAGATTGATGTATTTTTGTCTTTGGATTTATTTAGATCTAGTTTCTCATGCATTTGTTGATTGACGACCATCATCTGGCTGAAGATTGAATTGAACCTATAGATTGATTTGCATCGAATTTTCCCCTTACATGCTGTGCGATATTAATTGACTAGGGTTGAGTTTGCAATTGCTACTTCCAAAACTAATCTGGAAATTTGGATCAAATCTTGTCCGATAAACATAACCTTACCATCCCAGATCTGCAGGGTACTTAGCGACCTTGCGAAACGTAAAACCTATTAATAATTAATCCCTGATTGAAATATAATTACCATTCGCAGAGTCACTTAGGGAGTAACCAGATCTAATGCAAACCTAATTCGAACGCCATTTATCTTATCCAGTCATATTATTTTCTTTTTAACACAAAAAACCAAAAAGATTTGTTTTATCGCATTCGAGTAGTACTATTTCTTCCGATGCTAGGTTAGACGTTCCCTTGGGTTCAACATCCCTAACTTCCTCATTTTGTATTACGAGGTACCATTTAATAATTTGGACAACACCAGTCCTTCACACCCTTGACTGTTCATCTTCTTCAATCCCTCACAACATTGTTGTTTCACCGATTCTATAGCTCCGTCACACCAAGTTGCTTCATTGATCTTCAGTCCTTCGTGGCTCAACCACTTCATTGATCTTGGTCCTTCACAGCCTCAACTGCTTCACCAATTCAATAAGAGCAACTGTTCTTGTTTTTGAAAGATGAATCACACAGTAGTGATTCTTCGAGCTTGACTGGATGTGTCTTGAAAACACTAGGGTTTTAGCTCAATTCTCAGAGATTGAGATCTGGATGATTTCTTGATTGCTCAAAGTTTAGTTCAATGCTTGGTATGCTTTCTTTTTTTTTTCAGCATCCCTTTCTGAGAATATATATCCTCTCACTTGGAAAAGTTCCCATTGGAGAGATCTTGATTTGAATCTTCAGTCTTTTTTTCAAATCTCGTGGAAAGTGGATCTGTGTTTGTTTCTTTCCTTATTTGTGCTTGCTTTTTCAAAAGCACTTTTTTAACTCGGTTTCCAGAACCTGACATTCCCTTTGTCAAAGAAACAACGTGTCTCAATGCATCACGTGAATCCTTGACCTCTTTTTACTTTATAACTGTTGCAGCTTTTTTATTCTTTCTCTGCATGAGATCTTTGTCTTCAACTAGTTGTGTCTAACGTTCGTTAAATTATTTAAAATAATCGAAACTTTAGTTGAATTAAATATGAAGAACCTTGAATTGACCTTCAGCTGATTATTTGGTCTTGATGACGTCTTGTTCCTTAACTGATTATGAAACCTGACTGAATCCAAATCCTCGACTGGATCTTCATCTTCGACTGAGTCTTCATCCTCGACTGAGCCTTCATCCTTGACTGAATGAGATCCTCGACTGAGTCTTCATCCTCGACTGAATGAAATCCTCGACTCAATCTTCATCCTCGACTGAATGAAATCCTCGACTCAGTCTTCATCCTCGACTGAATGAAATCCTCGACTGAGTCTTCATCCTCGATTGAGTGAAATCCTCGACTAAGTCTGATCCTCGACTGATCCTGAATCCTCCACTGAGTCTGATCCTCGGCTGATCCTGAAGCCTCGACTGAGTCTGATCCTCAACTAATCCTGAATCCTCGATTGAGTCTGATCCTCAACTTATCTTGAATCCTCGACTGATCCCGAATCCTCGATTGAGTCTGATCCTTGACTGATCTTAAATCCTTGACTGAGTCTGATCCTCGACTGACTCTGAATCCTCGACTAAGTCTGATCCTTGATTGACTCTGATTCCTCGACTGAGTCTGATCCTCGACTGACTCTAGATCCTCGACTGAGTCTGATCCTCGACTGATCCTGAATCCTTGACTAAGTCTGATCCTGAATCCTTGACTGAGCCTGATCCTCGATTGACTCGGAATCCTCGAATGAGTCTGATCCTCGACTGATCCTGAATCCTTGATTGATCCTAAATCCTCGACTAAGTCTGATCCTCGATTGACTCTGACTAGGACCTACTCCTACTGTCATTTATTTATATTTAACTATACAAGATGCATGCATCATCAAAACACTAAACAATCAAATCCTAACAAATTCCACCTTTGATGATGCCGAAACATATATAAATGAATGAGTAGGAAAATGTAAATCAAATTTACATAACTCAAAATTTCAAATTGTTTTAACATCATCAAAATGTTTGAATGAAAATGAAAACACTTCCAATGGAGAGTTTGAACAAAAAGAACTTCACCGTCTGCATTGAGGTTGTTGCTGATGTTGCTGTTTTTGTTTCTGATCAGGAGCTTTGTTCAATGCATCAGGAAAGATGTTATTGTGAATGATCTTCCATGCTTCCATGGCCATATCTTCACTCCACATCCAGGAACGCCTCCATCCTTGAAAAGAATCATGAATTCTCTGATGCTCTCAGTCTATGAAATTTTGCTCTTCTCCTTTGGAATCATCTTCCTCTTCTTGTTAAGCTCATCCTTCATTGTGGTCAGAACCTTCTCTCCTTTCTTTTTGGATTGACAATAATAGAAGAATGCATCTTCCATTTTTGCCTTCTTATAGTGTCCCTTGTCAAACAGCTACATGAAGTCATCATATTCCTGCTTGGATAGTTATGGTGGAGGTGGGATCTTGATCGTCTTCTTTGAGCTATCTTTTGAACCTTCTCTTTTTAATCCTTCAGCCTTTTTTGCTCTTGAACCAACACCTTCCCCCTTTTTGGCATCACTCAAAAAGTCAAGGAGGAGGACTGTCAGACTCTCTTGGCTCTTAGTCTGTAACACCCGAAACTGGGTACTACCGGCGATAACCCGTAGGGTGAACCATGGGTCATTGAAGCCAAAGGGTGAAACTCAAAACACTAAATCAGACAAATCTCAGATGAAAGCCAACAAATCATAATGCATGCGAGCAAGATACCGAGCCAAAAGGAACATCAAACATCATGCGGAAGCATAATGAACCATAAAACTACTGCAAGTCCCCCATAGGGAAAATCCATCAACCAAGAGGACCACATGGTTAGATACAAACATAGCGCTCTATAAATCATGCAGCAGAAAAGAAAGAATAAATATCCTAATGAGGTCACACTGCTTCCCGCCGCATCCATCTACAAATCATTGATCAAAACCTGCCAAAACAAGTAGGGGTAATATCCGTCAGCTATCG
>JAOWBR010180055.1:0-10778 GCA_028571145.1 Dionaea muscipula
ATCTCTAACAATAAATTTAATAATTTGACTATAATATTTTAAATTTTTATCAATAATATTTAAAAAAAAAAAACTGGGTGTGAATGAAAAAATATGAGGATGAGAGATGAATGATGAGTTTAGATAAGAAGGTAGGAATGAGAAGATAGAGGAGAGAGGGATGATGTGATGTTTTTATTAGAGAAGAGTTGTGTGTAAATTTAAAATTATAGTAGAATGCAATATAGACAAACGGAAGTTCGTGCCAAGGCACATAACAAATCAATTTCTCGCTATAGTTCGCTGGTTTATTGGAGTCGCTAGAGTTCACCGATTGAGTTCCTCGCTGGAATCGTTAGATTTCGCCTTGTGTAACATTCAAAATCGTTGGAGTCAACAATGAGAAGGCGCGAGAGAATGAGAGATGAAAACACAAAGTAAGTTGAGTGAGAGAAAAAACACATGTCATCACGTGATTGAAGCAAAAAATATGTATTAAAGAACTAGTGTGAAATTCAAAAATATCTTTTAATGTAATATAGAAGATCAGTATCTTCAAAAACTCTTTCATCGCACAAATACAAAAAAAACGGCATTTTCTTACTCACTCATATAAAGCAAAAAAATTTAAAAAAATGCGAGTGCAAAATCATTTTTATTTTTTAATTTTTCCTTTGAGGATGGAAGAGTTCATATTTTCACAGAATTTAGAATATGATGGTGAAATCGTACATTTTCAACCTCTTCATAAGAGCATGCATAATAGGCAAAAACAATTTCCCTCTCAAAAAAGTGAGAGATAAAATTTCCAACAAGATCTATTTAAAGGTTTTATGATGATTTGATGTTTGTTATTTTCTCTCTCTCAACATGGGGTTGGCCTTGTTGCTTAAATAAGAAGCTAGCGAACTCTCGTTCCAATGCTGCTATAAATAACCCGATCAAAGTCACGAGGTTGCCTTGCTGCTCCCCTCTGAATTCAAAATCTCCCTCTCTCCCCAACCTTTTTTCAGCAAAAGAGAGTAATAAGTAGGCTGGCTGGCAGATTACCATTTTTGCATCACCACTGCGATCGATGCCAGCACCCCCTCCCCCAAGTGCACGGTCTGCCTAGCTCGACCCTCCATCCATCCCCTTCTCGCATTCAATCGTCGATTCATTTCCCCAAATTAATACCTAATAAGTTGAGCCGCGTTGGGTTCCTCTGAAGTCTTGCGAGCTATCTTTGCTTGATGGTCTAAGAGTACGCGAAAAGTCTCACTGTTCACAGTTTTCTCTCTGGCACAAGTTCTGGGTATTCTTGTATTTGTGGGAGCTCTCTGTTTTGCTTGCTTGTGTTGTGGTCTTCCTTGGTTACAAATGATATTTGATTAGTAGATAATATACTGGTCATTTACTGGATGTTTGGATAATGGGGTTCTGGATACCGGCATTAGGGCATTTTGATTTTGCTCTTTCGTTGAACTGATTTTGTGGGTTCGTCTTGTTTCATTTGCTGCATACTGTGTGCCGTTTCGTTTACCTGGAGTCCACTTTTGGAAACTTCCGCCATTGAAGAAAATGCAGTTTCATTGCAGATTGTGCTCCTGTATTTCAAATTTATTCTCGTCTTCAAATGGGTTTTTTTTTCCCCCCTTTATTAGGTTTTGAAGGGAAAGGACAATGGAAGCGATGAATACAGAGCCAAGTCATATCCAAGAGCCGCCTTCGCCGGTTCCATCATTTGATTTTGCTAGAAGGTTCATTTCCTAACCATTCCTGCAATTTCGTGTTTTCAGTAGAGTTTGATTACTCCGTTTTTTGTGTCCATGTTTTTTTTTTGTCTTAATGGTGTTGTCTACCTTATTCTCAATCTGTTCAGCTATCAAATTGAAGCATTAGAGAGAGCAATCAAGCAGAACACAATTGTGTACTTGGAGACTGGATCTGGAAAGACTTTGATAGCGATCATGCTTCTGCGATTGTACTCCCATCTTATACGGAAACCTTCCTCATATATTGCAGTCTTCTTAGTACCTACCGTCGTTTTGGTTGGACAGGTATGTTGGCCACCATCATCAACTAGATCTTATATAGTTATGAGTTATCCCATTATGCGGGCACGAAACATACCTCACATTGTTGGCGCCAATGCTCCATTCGCCTTAAACGTCCCTCTTTCACCTTGTTGACCGCTAGTCCTACTTTAGCTTGTTAACGGTTCCCCTTGTGATTTCATTCATCCTTCATGATAGTACCTCATATCCATGGTTACATGTGATCTCGGTGGTGACCGGTCTTTTTGCTTACTCTGATTTATTACCCTACACTTTGGATGGTGCATCTGCATAGGTATGATCAAAATATCGTATATGTCCCTTATCACATCGAAGTTATCATGTTGTTGCATAAAACACTCTAGACACCTTAGCTTGTGTTAATCTTTTGCAAAACATTTTTGTACTTCATTCATTTTGGCTATTTGATAGGAAGTCCCTAAAGCTTTTTGCAGTGTGTGCGCCCCAACCATCATTCTCAATTTGTGCATCCTCCTGTTTCAAATTGCTAAAACACTCCTCATATGTTTTGTTTTCTTGAACTTTTTTTTTTTTTTTTGTCAAGTGTAAAATATATCAAAACTCATACTACACTTTTACAAGGGCATACCCCTGGTAATGAACTTACAGCCTATGCTAGACAACCAGCTATCAACCCTTTTGAGAAGAAAATCGGGCATGACCCCCGTCAAAAGACTCAAAACAGGAGGTAACAGCAAACCGCACAGGTCATGCACACCCCCGCATGTCAGGGACCTCATCTTAAGATAACCAGGAACATATCTAAGATCACAACATTGGTTGTACTTTTTATGTGTATCTGTCATATTTTAGAGTCCATGATGTTGTGCTCATTTTAGTTATGTGGCTATTGGCTTTCTATGAACTAGTGCATACAGGGAATTCTTTTCCTTTTTTTTTTTTTTGAACTTGAAAGAGTTGTTGAAACCTCGATTTTTGTTGTTTTTTGTTAGGTTGTCATCAATGTAGTGAGTTGATTTCCAATTTTCTTTTCAATAAAATACAGAAGCCACAATATTGCATTTGAAGCTAGATATTGAATTTTGCTAGTATATGAAGAGCTTTCTCACGACTTTGTCATATTGTGTTTCTTGTTGTCAACAGCAAGCTGGAGCTATTAGAATGTCGCTGGACCTCAAAGTCGGTGAATACTATGGTGAGATGAATGTAGACTATTGGGATGCAGCTATTTGGAATAAAGAACAAGAAAAGCATGAGGTGAGTTTGTATGAATAGGTGCCTTTCTACGCTATGCTCCTAAGTTGACGTTATTCATTAGGGATTTGAAAATGGATCGATAGATGCTGGGAACTATCGTAGTTCAGTTCCTAAGCCTAGACTCTATAGCTTCCCCAATCCAATATATGTAATGCTACATTTTGTGCTGGAAGCAAAAAAAATTCTTGGAATCCCATCACCACTTTTAAGCATTCTGTTGTTAAAACAGCGAATGGGAGGAAATCAAAGGTTAGTATCAGAAAAAATTAATGATCCTGCCCTTTTTTTTTTTGTTGATGGAATGGTCCTTCCATCTGAAAGTTAAGATTTATAACAGAACTACACAATATCTTTATTTAGTTACAGTACTGTTTATGCTTCATTCTTTTAATTCATGTTCCTTCTTGGTCTTCATTATCTCTAAAAATGGGTCATTACAATCCAGAGAGTGCTTACTATTCTCTGAATGCTATCAGGTCCTTGTGATGACCCCGATGGTATTGCTGAATGCATTGAGGCATAGCTATATCAAATTAAACTGTATAAAGGTCTTAATTTTTGATGAATGCCACAATGCAAGAGGAAGACATCCATATGCTTGCATTATGAAGGTAATTGATCTTCACTATATTCTGCTCTGTCGTAGTTTCAGTATATTAGCATATGGGGTTATCTCAGTGTCCTGCTGCTTGTAGCTGCTAGCATATTATGACCTGTACAGGGCAAGTAATTACGTTGGTTCATTTTTTTCGTTGGATGCACTTTACCTCCCCTGGAATGGAGGAAAAAACAAAAAAATCAAAAGGAAACCAAGCATGATAAGCTATGAAAAAGGCCCCCATACAGCATGTACTAACTTGATGTTCAAATTGCTGTTCATTGCCTAGCAAAAGGAGATATTGAAGATAATTTCATGAGGGTACTTGGGAGTTGGGATATGAGAACATTGGGGGCCTATAGTCTATTCTGACTGAACTAGTTGATTGTGTACTGGCTGGCCATATGAAATGTGTTTGCAGGAGTTTTATCATCGTCAATTACATGACTCCAGTCTTCCCAGAATTCTTGGCATGACTGCTTCACCTATTAAAGCTAAAGGTAGACCCTTCTAGATTCACTACTTTTGCAATACTTTAGCAGTTTTTCGCCTCCTTGGGATGTTTCATTATGATAGGTTGTAAGTATTTTCATGCTTACTACAGGCTGCTTATCGTCAACTTATTGGAAGCAAATTTCTGAACTGGAAAATCTTTTGAATTCAAAGGTCATATTTTTTTGTATTCTATTTATTGTTTATGTACAATTATGGTTTGAGATTGTGAATTTGATCTTACAGTTATTGTGTAACTACAAAATTAGGTCCCTGTGTTTTCTTTGAAATAATTTTTTATGTTAAAACTATGAAATCGGAAAGGAATTTGCGAAAAGAATTTGTGGGAAGAGTTTCTGCATGCAATAAGTTGGCCCTCTACTGAATAATACCATTGCATTTGATGAATTCCTCCAGTAGAGTATATAAAATATTGTATTGTATAGTTGTGATCTTAGCCATTGTATGAGTGACATGCATCAAAAAGAATTGTAATATTTTAGATGAGTTGATACCATTACTCATGTCCTATCTTCTCTATGCAAGAGTTAAGACTATTCATGGAGCAAGGAGCAGTTGGTTAACTCACATAAATTGCTTATGCTTTCTTTTTCCTGATATTTTATTCTGTTATTTTCTTCTTCTCGGGGACTTATTCAAGCATCTTGGAATTTTAACTTGAGAAGAAGTACTATTCCCATTTTGGGCAATGTTCATCTTGTTTGAATGGCATGCACGTGGCTGTTAATTGTTTTGCTTAATCTGTGTGCTTTGGTAATCTTGGTGTAGAGTGTTTTAAACCGATGTGTCCATCCCACACGACAAAACCCAAGGTCATGAAAAGACACATATTTGTTCCTATGTCAGTGAAAGTGTACTTGAACTACTACTTTTGGTCATGTTCTAATCATCAAACTTAAGATTTGCTTCCTTCATCTTTGTGGATAGTGTTTGTTGCTGATTGCTTGTATATGTGATCGGTTTGTTGAGGATTATGAAAGATGTATATATTCCACTCATGGGAAACATATTCTGAGCTTGCATGGTTACGCACTGCCTTAATTGAGCTCTGTTTAGTTGACACTCTTGTACTCATCAATGAAGGTTTACACTTGCGAGAGTGAATCTGTGCTGGCCGTCTACATTCCATTCGCAACTGTGAAGCTTAAATTTTATGATGGTACTATTGTATCCAATGTCTTGTTTAATCATTTGTCCGATGATTTGGAAAGACTGATAATAAAGGTATGCAAGTTTGTTTGCATTCAACCACCACTTTTTGAATTGACTTCCACAATATTTTTTTTTTTTTTTTATCTTGTACTTCCCCCCTTTGAACTCACTGTATAGGTGCAGTTGTTTGTTTGGGGCCATTAAATTGACTCCACAAGCTATTAATTGGGGGATGGGGTGTTTCCCTGGAACTCAAGGGTCGCTGGCTAGTGTGGATTAGGGGGAAGGTGTGCGCATATGTACACAAATATATCCGTGTATTTGTGCAAAGAGGTTGTTTCCATGCTCTTAAGAGGTGGTTTCATCCTTGCTAGATAATGCTTCTCTCTCTTTTTTTTTTTTTTTTGTTGGTTTCCTATCAGGGCCTGGTGCCACCATTTACCCTATTCCGTGCTCCAGTGACTTGCATGTCAACAAGATAAAAAGATTTACTGAACATATGTCACTTTACTTGTACACACATAGTTGTGATATTGCACATTGCTGATTAAATTCACTAGTTGCATTTTGCTCTTCAGCATAAATCTTCACCCAGGATTTCAAAGCTTAAAAATTCAGCAAAAGATTCTCTCTTTAAGAGGTTTTCAGGGTTGAAATCAACCTTTTTGTTTTGCTTGAGTGAACTTGGCCTTTGGTTGGCTTTAAAGGTACCTTCTGTCTATGTTCTTCAGTTCTCCAGAATTGTATTTTGACATGCAGTGATGATGACACTGGTGGTGCAATGACAGGCTGCAGAATTCTTTGGCTCTAGAGACACCTCTAGTTTCTTCTGGGGCGATATAGACATTGATGTCAAAAGTATTATAAGTGACTTTGCTCTTGATGTGTTCAAGCTGATGTCATCATACTTGCCATCCGGTACAGGCCCGACTGTCGTGGGATTTCTAATAGTTCCAAAAAGTCACCTTTCTTTTCTATTTAGATATTTTACATCATGTCACCCTCTCTTGTGTATATCTATAGGCTCTGAGTGGTCAGTTTGTGAAAATATGAAGGCCAATGCAGAAACTGGAATTCTCACTAGGAAAGTGGTATGCCTGGTGGAATCCCTACTGGAGTACTGGTATGATGTCTTAAACATGTATCATGACCTCACAGTTTAGAGTCTAGAGTCTAAGCTCATTGTGCATAATTTTTCTTTTTGTTATGCACATGTAATTATTTTTTGCTTGCACCCTTTTCCCATGGGATGTTTTATCATGTGTGTGATGGGGAAGTGTATTCCGTCATATTTCGAATTAGTTCTGAAATCTTTGTAACATATTTGAGATTTTCTAACTGCTCTTCTCTTTTAGGAATTTCAAAAGTCTGAGATGTATTATATTTGTGGAAAGAGTCATTACATCTGTGGTTCTTCGAGGTCTTCTAAGCACGGTTCTCCCTAAGTTATGTGGCTGGAACACAGAGTATATAGCTGGAAATAACAAGTATCCGCAGACACAGAGTAGGAAGGAGCAGAACAAAATTGTCGAGGAGTTCCGTAAAGGAATGGTAGTTTCTTCTTTATCCTATTTTCAACTCTTGTTTTACATCTTCCCCATTTATTAGGTATGCAGTATATTTACCTGTGCAACATTTTTTTAAAAGCTATCTAAAAGATATTTTGGCATGTATTCAGATTAATATCATCGTCGCCACCTCCATTCTTGAAGAGGGTTTGGATGTTCAAAGCTGTAACCTGGTTATCCGGTTTGATCCGTCTGCTACTGTTTGCAGTTTTATTCAGTCTAAAGGACGTGCTAGAATGCAGAACTCTGATTTCCTAATAATGGTGAAGAGGTATTATTGGGTTCTGTCAGCATGTTAAATACAAGATTTCTATCATTTGCCTTCCTGAATACTTGGACTGGACTGGCAGATCCTGCCAAAAATCATGGGCTTGTTTAGATCTGGAACACTCTGAACTGGAGTTTTAACCAGATCCTACCATAGAGTGAATGTTAGCTTCAAAGTGATGCTCTGATTCGCTTTGAAACTACTTCTAGATTACCAGCTACAGTTTCCATAATGCTATAATCATATTCGAATGTACAAGTTTGACATGAATCTTTATCTTATTTTCTTTTCTGTATGAAGAAACATACATCTACTGACAAAAGATTCTTTCCCAACTTAGTGAACAATCCTTAGAAGGTGCGAATTGCAGTTAAATAATCCGCTTAACTTTTGACTTGTAACATAGAGCTGGTATCTGTTATCAGGTTATTAATGACTGACCTCTGCTTTCAATTAACAGTGGAGATGCTGCCGAACTGTCTCGAGTTGAAAACTATAAATTTTGTGGTGACGTGATGCGGAGAGAGTCCCTAAGCCATGCCACCATTCCTTGTGAACCTGCTCAGTTTGATTCTTATGATGAAATATTTTATCGGGTTGAGAGTACTGGAGCAATCGTGACTTTGAGTTCTAGTGTGAGCTTAATATATTTCTACTGCTCACGTCTCCCTTCTGATGGGTATGCTTCTGAGATTTTTATTACCCTTTATTTTCAAGGCCCTGTGCTCCATTTAAATGGAGTTTGCTGCACCTGTAAACTGTAATTTCATATTTAGGAACTCATGTTAGGTATTTATGATCTTGATCAATGTTTGATTTGTAGGTATTTCAAGCCGTCTCCTGTTTGTACCCTGGATAATAAATCTGGTTCGTGCACCATACAGTTCCCACATAGTTGTCCAATACCATCAGTGTCTGTTCAAGGTAGTGGCAAAATGCTGAAGCAATCTGCTTGCTTGGAGGCCTGCAAGCAACTTCACCAGATTGGTGCTTTGACCGATCATCTTGTTCCAGATGTTGTAGTTGAAGAAGCTCTTGTGCAAGAAAATGGTAAATAACCGTCACTGAAACGTCTAATCATGTTTTGATTCTAATCTCTGTCTTTTGTGTCAGATAGAGGGATAGTGCATGTGTTAATGGATATCTTTTTTTGTTATATTGATATTAATTTTCTTCGTACAATGGCAATTTGTTTCTAATAATTTCCAATGTGCAGAAAAACTGCCATATTCTGATAACCATGCGTGCTTCGTGGCTCCTGAACTCGTCAGCAATGCTCCAAGAAACTCGTCGGTAGAGTATTATTGCTACATGATTAAGATGGAGAGGAATTTTCCTTATGATGTTTCCCTGCATGACATTGTTCTCCTTCTAAGGAGTGAGTTGGATTATGATGTTGGTAATATTGACTTTGATCTGGAAGCTGATCGGGGAAATATCGATGTGCACATGAGATATGTTGGAAGATTGACTTTAACCAATGAGCAGGTATAAAATATAACGAAGAAAATTCTAATGTGAGCTTCTCTGGAAGTCTTTTTTCTGACACTCGGATAATTCCCAGGTACTTCTTTCTACAAGGTTCCAGGTTGCTATTTTCAGAGTTCTTCTGGAAAAAGAAATTCAAAGGTTGATGGAACTCTTAGGAGATCCAGAGAAAGATGAAAGTTTTGCACATCTGGACTATCTTCTTCTCCCTTGTGTTGACTCACCTAAAAGCTCTTTGATCATTGATTGGAGCTGTATTAATTTTGAGCTGTTGTGCTACAACAATATCACGGCTCATCACACGAGTTGTCCTCTTACTGGCGTTCACCTTGTGCACACAAAGAATGGTTTGGTGTGCAGCTGCATGCTCGAGGACTGTCTGGTTTACACTCCCCATAATAATCGTATATATGGCATCTCAGGTTTTCTGCAAGATTTGAATTACAACTCTCACTTAGAGCTAAGAAACGGCGAACTCATTAGCTACAAGAATTACTTTAAAAGACAGTATGTTCCTTCCAGGATATATTTTGTTTATCTTGTCCTCCAAGTATTTCTTTTACAGTAATTGAGTTATGATGTATCAGGCATGGGCTTGACCTCCAATTTGAGAAAGAAGGCTTGCTTTGTGGAAGACGGATCTTTGCCGTGGAAAATTACCTTCAAAGAAGCAGGCAACCAAGAAATACTAGCAGAGGTGCATCTGGAATTTACAGATGGCCTGACAATACTGATAAATATTCAGTTCTTCCTGCGACATTTTGCTAAATACTTTGTTTGCGTTTTGTAGAGCCGAGTCATGGTGCTGTTGAATTGCCTCCTGAACTTTGTTCCATCATCATGACTCCACTGTCAATCAGCATCCTCTATACATACTCTTTTGTTCCGTCCATTATGCATTGGATCGAATCCTTACTGTTGAGTTCCAATTTGAAAAAGATGGTGTCAGATCACTGCATGCAAACGATAGATATTCCAGCCATCAAGGTACTTGGAAAACTTTGTTTTTTGTGGTTTTTTACCTATATTTTCATGTGTTATTTGGTAAAAGTTTTTGGTACATTAGGTTATGGGGCTTGTATCTCGACAAATCGTAGTGAAAATGGAATTTCTACCATGACGGCAAAGCCCTCTTCTTATAAATACCTGTTTGCATCGATAGGTGTTGGAAGCGATCACCACCAGAAAATGCCAAGAACGTCTACATTTGGAGTCGATGGAGACACTTGGGGATTCGTTTCTGAAATATGCCGTTAGTCAACGGCTATTCACAACTTTTGAAAATAACCATGAAGGACTTCTTAGTCTCAAGAGAGAGCAAAGAATATCCAATGCTGCTTTGTTCAAGCTAGGCCTCAAAAATAAGATCCCGGTATTCTTTTTTGGTTATCTTGCACAAGCAATCTTTCCTTGGTTGAGTGATTTTGGCGATGTCTCTCACCGAATGTTATCCCAAAATGTAGGGTTTTATTCGCACTGAGCCATTTGATCCTCGAAAATGGGGCATTCCCGGTGCTCAGTTGGAAGAAGAGGTTCTTTCCCCGGAAAGGAAAATATATACCAGAGGGAGTAGAATGATAAAAAGCAAGACAGTGGCTGATGTAGTTGAAGCACTCATTGGTGCTTACCTCAGTGCTGGAAGTGAACAAGCAGCCTTGTATTTTATGAATTGGTTGGGCATTGATGTCAACATTGCCAATCTACCATATAAGAGACAGATCTCTGTTATCCCAAGCTCTCATGTCAACGTTCCGCACTTGGAAGCTTTACTCAATTACTCATTTAACGATAGTTCATTGCTCGTTGAGGCATTGACTCATGGCTCTTTTATGCTACCTGGATATCCTAGATGCTATCAAGTGAGGTTTATGTTGATGTTGATTATACTAGCTAGATCCTTTGGCAATTCACTTAAGAGTTCAAATCTGACTAGTAAC
>JAOWBR010180066.1:0-10778 GCA_028571145.1 Dionaea muscipula
CAGTGTAGTTAGTTGTGTTTTAAGTATTTGGTGTAATCAATTATGTAACTTGCGACTGGTAGGAACCCTTTTTGTTTATCGTGAGTATTGATTTAGTTGATATACCATACTCCTGAAGTGAGGTTTCTGCGACAGATCCTTAAGAAACATGATCCTTAGGTGAATTTGGCTTAGCTTGTCTAAATATTATCTTGTTATTTATGCGACAGGTTCTTACAAGAATATGTTCTATCGCTACTTGAGAAATGTAAAGGCAGTGTCGAGACTTTGTGTAATGACCTTTCGAATGAATAAAAGGACTACCTTTGATTTTAAGTGCGAGTACTCCAATGACTGATATATATGTACCAATGATTCACTACCTCTGCATGACAAATAACTAAATGTCGCGATTATTACTTTCCTGTCTGATCTACCGCACCTATGAGTCGCGGGCGTTATATAACTAGTAAAATAAGAGATGGCAAATAAGTTGAATAACCAACTCTGATGCCGAGGTAGAGACTTAAGAATGATATTGTGACACGACAAAAATCACAGGGACAGCTAGAGAGTTGATGTGTCGCTGATCGAATGTTGATGAATGTTTTGTTTAAGTTTCCCTTGTGAGGACTAACCCGATTCATTGGTAGTGGACCGGGTTTGAGGGCCTCACAGACAACCCTCAAAGATAAAGATATTCTTATAGACCTCCATGATGACTCCCTTTCTGCATGGATGACATAGGCTACCATCCAGGTACCGCCCTATTTTCTTATCTTGATGTGAATTCAGCATAGTCATTTCAGATATTCAAATGTAGTGTGATGCTTACAGGCTCCAATTTTATAGGGAGAGACGTCCCGCCGGCTGGCGGAAAAGGAGAAATTCATTGAAGGTTACGACAGGGAATTCTTCACCTTGAAGAAATCATATAAGAGTTTAATAAAGAATGCACTTGACCAGGCGGAGGTATCAGAGACCAAAGAGAAGTTAGCCACTGAAGTGGCAAAGTTAGAAGAGAACAAACGCCGTGTTGCAGAGGAGAAACTGCAAAAAGCTATTGATGAGGCAATGACTTTTAACGGCCCTAGTTTGTATTTAAGGAAAATTTCAATTAATTAAGTTTGCATTGACCTTATGATAAGTAAAGATGATTTGAAAGTGCGATAAGGACATAAAATGAATAGGAAATAGATTCAATGTACAAGCAGTCGTGAGTAGTGAAGTTAGGAATCTAACAGGCGCGACTATTATGGGCTGACTTGAAATGTTGAGAGAATAAATTTTGGGTATTAAGTGATGTGGATGATCATGCATGATGAGACCTAGCGCATCGTTGGCTGAAGGTCAAAGAGTTGTAGGTTTCCCTTGTGCGAGCGACCAATCGCATTTAAAGGGGCGAGTGAACCGTAGTGTTAACACAGGAGTTGAAAAGTCAATAAAAACAGAAAGCTAATATGAACGCTGACATAATGGCAGAGAAACCTTGTGTGAGTGGGCCATGGTTTTGGCATGGGTTTTGTAAATGCGATTGAAAAATAAGGTTTTGAAACCAATGACACATACGAAGATTGAATAAGTTGGGGCATGATGTCCTCCTGGGTGAAAGACCCGAAACAACTATCATGATAGCGGTTGGCGGATCGACGGTATAGAGCCCGTGAAGTGCCGGAGTGTGGGGGTCGCGACCTGGGGGATTAGATCCCCGAAATAGCAGAGTATGTGGTTATTGTGTTTTGTTGAGCGGGTGGCTCAATTGTTATTTGTGAACAGTTGCATGTTTATATGAATTTATGAATCGATCATTTGCAATGATTTTTGAAGGACTCTATTTATGCGGCAGGTTGTGTTGCAATTCTTATTCCCTGTTTATAAGAATTATGTATTGAATCCCTTTATGATGCATTGCATATAGCCAAGTAGTACTTATTTTTCCCTACTGAGCTTTCGCTCATCCCGATAGTTAATTTACCATTTTCAGGAGAGGAATAGCCGCGGAGCTGATGGAGGTGTTGTATTTTATTCTAAGCAGTGTAGTTAGTCGTATTATAACTATTTGGTGTAATCAATTATGTACTTGCGACTGGTAGGGTTGATACGAACCACGCCAACCCGTGACGAAACCCGTATGAGACTCGATGCCAAGGACCGATGAAAACTGACTTGGATGGAACCGCGACCCCACGACGAACCAACGACGTGAACCTTGGTATAAGGATTATGACCCAATGCCGAATGGACGAAGAGAACCTTAGTATTAATGGCGCCACACACTGATGCGACTGTCTGAACGATAAGCCGAGGGTGGAATTAATCGAATCACTCGAAGAATCCCTAAGAATTGGTAGAAACCAAAGAGGAGTTTTCTCTCTCAAAATTATGTTAAAACTGATGTCTTACAACCCTAGAAAGAGTTTAAATAGTCAAGTGATCAAAAAGGAAATAATTCCAAACATAATAAAGAAAAATCGTCCGTAATTTTATCTTTCAGGAGGCCCGACGGGGCCTGGTCGGACTCGATCAGGCGCCGGTTAGGTCTGGGAAAATCTTTTAGAAAACAGGCTCCATAACGGGCACCTGAATCCAGTCTATCGGGCGGCTGCTAGAAGGCGGTCGGGCGCCTGTCATGAGCTATCGGCGCCTAACCGGAACAGAAACTCACGCCTCCAAATGAGGCGTCGGGACGAGAGCCTGTCGAGAGGCGTCGGGCACTCGCTTTCTCTGCGTCCCACATTCGTTTCTTCTCTAAGGCATAGGATTAGTCTATAAATAGGATGTAATCCTCATTTGTAATAGAGTAAGGCTGTAAGTCTAAGTGTTAGACTTGTATGCTCTGTTTTAGTTGTTCCTAATTCCAGTTTCAGATTTCCATTTCTTCTCCTCTGTGTGTTCTCCATTTCTAAATTGTTCACTGATTCTGATTTGTGAGAGGAGTTTCCGCTTGGATTCTTGTGTATCAAATCCTCAATCATCCATCGTTTTTCCCCAATAAGAGTTATTAGAGCTTAGTTTACTCTGCTTGTGAGCTACGGTGATCGATTTCATTCTTCAGATCCAGGTGAATCTGAGGTTTCTCAATTTTGATTTTCTGAGATCCATGTTTGATTTGAGGTTTGTAGCTAAGATTGGGAAAGATGGAAGTAAATCTGAGTCGGATGGTGACTTTGAGTGGATCGAATTACAAGACTTGGCGTGCGAAGATGGAGAATCTTCTCTATGTGAGGCAGCTCCATCTGCCAGTGTTTGCACAGAGACCTGCTACGAAGATAGAGGAAGATTAGAAGATGTTACATAGACAGGTATGCGGTTATATTCGGCAATGGGTGGATGACAATATCCTAAATCACATTTGTAATATTGTCAATGCCAAGGAGCTTTGGGAAAAGCTTGAAGATCTGTATGCAAGGAAAACTGGGAACAACAAAATGCTCCTGATTAGAGAATTGATGTCTCTAAGTTATGTGGACGAGACTCCTATGGCTAATCATTTGAATTCTTTTCAAGGGATTATGAATCAGTTGAATGGCATAGGGATTAAGCTTGAGGATGAGGTGCAAGGCATGTGCCTACTTGGTTCTCTGCCTCATTCATGGGAGATGCTTCGTATGTCCATTTCAAACTCTACCCCTGATGGTGTGGTCACAATGGATTTAGCAAAGACAACAATTCTGAACGAGGAGTTGAGGAGGAGAGCTCAAGATAGATATAGATCAGCTCACTCTAAGTTGATGATGGCAGACGGTTCGCCGTCTGGGTGCACTAGGGGAAGCACGTCTGGGTGCTCCAGGGATCACACAGGAAAAAACAGGAGCAGAGGGAGAACTACTGAAGTGGAATGCTTCTATTCTCATCAACAAGACCACATAAAGAGAGATTGCCCAAAGTGGCGTCTGGTTAAGGGGAAGAAGATAGATGGAGTTCGGGAGGAACTCAGTTGGGAGGATTAAGAGCTTGTAGCCAATGTTGCTACCGTCACAGACTCAAACGGTGGTGACTTCTACACAGTGGTAGAAAGGAGAGCCGTCTGTGGTGAAGCACAGGAGACATACTGGATCGTTAATAGTGGTGCCTCCACACACGCCACTCCTTATAAGTCCTTCTTTAGTTCATATATATCAAGAGATTTTGGTGTGATGCGGACGGAAGCTAGTACGGAAAGAGTTATCAGGGAAGGTGTTGTGTGTTTGAGTTTGACGTCAGGGGAGAAGCTGATGTTTAGGAATGTGAAGCACATTCCTCAACATGAGTGTGAATTTACTCTCAGTGGGGAAGCTGGACCGTGATGGTTTTGTTAGTCGGTTTCAAAGTGGAGGTTGGAAGCTATCCAAAGGTCAAGGATTGTGGCCAAGGGAAGGAAGCAATCCAATGTGTATGTCCTGGAAGCAAGGAGTTCTTCCATGGCTCCACACGGGCACCTTATCCGACGGGGTAAGAAGAAGTCAGATAGGAGAACATCTGAGGGCCTGCAGCATGGATCGGGGAAGGCAGATCCAAGCAGTGGAAACCGAAAGTCAGACGGGAAAAGAACAAGATGAGTTTCCTTCGTGGACGAGTCCCCATCATTGAAACTTCAAGTCTCTAAGCCGAGGGGAGCTAGAGGGATGTTTAAGAAACATCAGAAGCCAAAGTTGCTTCAGGGTTCATAGCTAGAGGGAACCAGACGGGTGTTTGAGAAGCACTCGAGGAATGTCATTCGGGGGGAGACGGTGATACTACCTACACGGGATGTTGAAGGTTTTCAGGGTTTGGGTCATGCTTCGGTGAAGAGTAAGTTGGCACTCGGGGAGAGGATGTCATACTCTGGGAAGAAGAGAGCCTTAAAAGCATGGAGATGGAGAGAGATCTCTGCTGAAGTACCAGCTGTCGAAGAGTTGAATGCAAGTGTTCGCAGACGACGCACATCTAAGGTTAGACCTAAACGGGTCAGCATTGCAAAGAAATCTTCAAAAAAACTCTCAGTAGCAAAACATGGGGTTTGGGGCAATGTAGCTGGGTGGCTATCTAGCTGGAGAGGATGGCGTATGCCATGGGCACTTGGATCTCTAGGAGAAGATTCAGTGTTAAAGAGTGGCAAGGGTATGGAGAGTGCATAGGACACGTGCACGAGTTCTTCTACAAGTTGACAAAGGCTACGGTGTGGTGCTTCAGACGGACACATTGAAAAAGGGGGAGATTTGATGAGTATTTTCCCAAATGTGCCGTCTGGGTCGGGTTGACCGTCTGGATCAGATGATCATCTGAGTCAGTTGGTAACACAGGCGTGGAGTGCTTCTACGTGTGCCTAGTTCAAGTCTGGGTAGTCAGACGATAGATCCATCTGGAAGCAGACGGGTCTGCAGAAAGCAGACGGGTCTGCAGAAAGCAGACGACTCTAGAGACAGACAGTGGAAGGGTTTTCATTTGTTGATGACAGACAGCATCAAGAGTAGTAGCAAAGGGCAGATGGGATTAATCTGTGTTGAGCCAGACGGGATAGTCTATGCTGGTAGACGGGTTCGCTTCTATGTTATGCTTGGGAAGAAGAGTCAGCAGCTATGTGGGTCTATGAGCTTTCAAGGTCAGACGGGGGTCACGTCTGGTAAGACTGTGGTAACGTCTGGGGTGTCTTAGCTGGAACCGTCTGAGTTGATGATGAAGCACAGGCGGTGAATCAGACTTAATGGTGCAGTTCTGGTAATGAGCTCAATCGGGATGCACAACAGACGGCAACAGTAACCAGATAGTGATGCATAGCAGACAACAGTAGCAGCAGATGGCCGCGGCCATAGATAAGAGAGATGCACACGTCTGGTGTCCCAGGTAGTTAGACCTTAGAATTGGAGCTTCAACAGAGTTAGTTGAGCTTTGGGATTTGTGCATGCTGACGTGGATATGCTGACTAGAATTTAGCTTCTTCTCCAAGGCATAGGATTAGTCTATAAATAGGATTTAATCCTCATTTGTAATAGACTAAGGCTGTAAGTCTAAGTGTTAGACTTGTATGCTCTGTTTTAGTTGTTCCTAATTCCAGTGTCAGATTTCCATTTCTTCTCCTCTGTGTGTTCTCCATTTCTAAAATGTTCACTGATTCTGATTTACGAGAGGAGTTTCCGCTTGGATTCTTGTGTATCCAATCCTCAATCATCCATCGTTTTTCCCCAACAATCTTCGGCGGAAACAAAACCAATTACCAATTGTTGGGCAGTAGAGAACAAGCGACAAAACAAACAAAAAGACTTCATTGAAATTTTGAATCAACGAAAAGATATCACCATTACATAAGAAATGTTCCCCGGCACCAGCGCTAAAAACTTGACATGTGGACAACAAGTGTACTGTCACGTCGTGTAATATAAAAGATTATCGATCCGTAGGAAAAATTCCGAACAGTGTCAATCAAATCTTCAACTCTTAAAATTAATTTAGTAAGAAAAGAGCGGTTTAATTGGTAACGACAGGAAATGTAAATGACTGAAATGTAAGTGCAAACTCTCAGTCACAACCTTCACGACAACTGCTACTCAACACCCACCCAAGTACTATAAAGCAGATGTGAGTCGAGACCAATCTTAAATGATCGAGGTTGAACTGTCTCCTCGGAATTAACGTTGGAGATTATCAACACTAGTACCCAAGCAATGAAGGAAGACATTGCAAACAATGAGAATGGAAAATAAAACAAGTAAATAAAATGCAGGAAATTTTATTAAAACTGTAAATAGAATGGTGATCGCAAGGATCAAATACACACTCTTGAATCCTCTCTCTCACTAAGGGACACGTATAAGTGCGGGTAGACTCCTCCTAATAACAAACTAACACTCTGAAACACTCTTCTGTCACAAGATACACCTATAAGTGTCTAATTCTTATTTCACGGAGTGCAACCCCTTGAATGTGGTAGTAAGACCGGTATTTATAGACTTCAGAGTGAGGTAGTCTATTGAGTTCAATTCTTATCTAGGAGAGATCCCCGCTTCTGGCCCAACAGATGAATCCCTTGAAGGTAGGTGTGAAAGTAGGAGAAAAATCGGGGATTTCATCACAACTGCTTAGGCAGGTCAATAGAGCACGAGGCGCCAACTCGTGGCACCAAACTAGGAAGCAGAGAGCGCCACCGCATTAGATTGCATGAGGAGAGAAAATACCCTCATGGAAATGTTATCTCCAAGCCAAGGAAGCCTTCTATGCAGTTGAACATCGTGGCAGATGCATCCTATGCTGGTGGCGATGGTCATAGACTCGAATGTCATGATCTCGCAGGGACTGGTGACACCATGGTTTTAAGGTATTCTATCTTGAGAAAGACATGTTCAAATCTTGATTTAACACTATGGGTCATCTTCTAATCACGAATGAAAGCCTTGGATCATGCGTGGCGTCACGATTGAGTCTTGGATTTCAAAGTGGATTATGAAGTCGCCATGGCATGGAGCTCCATGTCTGCACCATGGCGTCAAAGCTTCGTCCAGGAAAATCCCATCATCTACTACTTGATATGACCCCATAGGATGCTTAGTATGGTTAAATGAGTGTCTTTAGCATTGGGGTCGACTCCGTTGAATCTTTGTATTTGAAGTTTGGATTTTTCAGCGCCATGGCTTTGACAGAGCTTGCCAGCGCCATGGTGGCAGGTGCAAGGTTTGAGAGATTCAGATTTTCCTCCAGTTATCAGCGACTTGGGATCATCTTAGGAGGTGTTTCTAATGATCTTGAGCAATGATGGATTCAGAGACACCTCTTTGGTCTTGAATGGCGACATGGTCCAAGTTTCGCTGCTTTTTCAACTCTTTGCTCCATGGAATGATGTCAATCAGCCTTCTTCTCCCTAAAACGATTTAAGACCTAAAAAGGAAGGAAAAAAGGCATAGATCACGCAGTAAGAGGTGAAATTAGAGGACTAATCACGTGTAAAAGGTAAGAAAATATAGTCATTTCACAGCTACATCAGTTGTTCACTCAACAAACCTTCCTTAAGTATGTTCACTTGACTCATCTTTCTCAAGGCAATCTGACTCAACAAGCTTCTTCTCCGAAGCTTCACAACCCAGCTAACTTCACTAGAAGCAGCTCACTCAACTAACTCCCCTTGGGTCAGCTCACATTGACCACACTACGTCAACAACTTCAACTTCTTCAAAGTTGCTGCAAAAGAATGGATATGAATGATGCTTGGTGGTGCGGGTACCATGCTTCTTCAAATCACAGAAAACAAGCCAAAGCACATACCAAATAAGGTTGCAAGACAAGAACAATGATAATTAAACCTGAGAAAAGTTGGAGTGTGTTCGGTGCACAGGTTTGTGAATAAAGGAGTTGGTTCTTGCTTGCTTTCTAGGGCTTCTGGTTTTTCTCTCCAGCGCGCACACATGTTTCAGATTACTAGCCCAGGTTTTAACAATGGTGAAGGTGCATAAATCAAGCAAAATCATTCTTGGAGGGAAAATAAAAATATCCTTGTTTTGTATCTAATTCAGGAAAGGTCACATGCAATGATTAAGGCTCATTAGTCCCTTTATCATTCCTCTTCTAATGACTGCAAACATTTTTGCTTTCCAAGTCAAGGTTTTTGCTTTATAGTTTAATGAGGTAATGGGCAGAAGGCTATAAAAACAACCTTTTGGCTAGGTAAAAAGATTTGCTAAAAGGTGAGATACTTTTTTTGGTTCAGGTCAACAAGCTGGAGCACCTCGAGATCTGGGTAAGACTATAGAAAAATATTTCCCGCTCATTTTGATAACAGCTCTCGCCCAGTTTTCTCTTTGTAAAGGGGTCGATTCTTTTGACCACAAATGTTACTGGACAATTGAAAATCAAACTGTGACGTGTGTATGTGTATCCAACTTATTCAGATTTAATCAAATTATATTTAAGTCTTGCTAACCTTGTTTAATTGTGCTCCATTGATATCTTATGGTCTCCCAATATCTTCTCTTGGTTGTGCACATCTCCTTGGTCATGCTTGGTCTTCATGTGACACTATCCATGCTTAAATCGACTTTGCTCACTTCTTTTCATCTTGACTCTCCTTGCATGCTCGTGGAGTTCTTGTGATGTTCCTTTTATCAACTTATCTTGGTGGTCAAATCTTGTTACATACAATCCTTGCAAGTGTATTAAATAATTATGAACTCATTTGTTTATTAATCATCAAAACATAAATTATGGGTCAACGGTTTATGTCGAGCTTTCTTTTGGTCTGGTGTTGTCCTCAACCGCAAGAAATCCTTGGTCTCTTGGAGGGATATTTGCCAATCAGCTGTGTGGAGGGGTGGTGATTAAGGATCTTGGTGATTGCAATCAGGTAATTCTTTGTAAACTACTCTGGGATATTAAGAGTAAAAAGGATAGACTCTGGATTCAGTGGATTTGTGAATACTACTTACATGGGGGGCCTCTGTTTGGGGTGCATCGGATTGTTTAGGCTCATGGGTCTAGAGGGCATTGATGAAGCTTAGGAACCGCGTCATGAGGTTCTCTAATCTGTCAGATAGGGTTCCCCTTCACAGGTGCTGCAGTATGGTTGTGGTTTACACTATGTTGCATGGAGAATATGCTAGGGATAGGTGGTGGAGGATTGTTTGGGCTGCTGGGATGCATCCTAGAGCCAGTTTGATTCTATGGCTCGTGTCTAGGGGCCGATTGAACACAAAGGATCGGCTTAGGAGGTTTGGGCTGATTGAGGATGAGGGCTACGCTCTTTATAAGGATGCGTTGGAGAGTTGCCCTCATTTATTCTTTTGTTGTATGTAGTATAATGGACCAATGTAACAGTAACCGGATATGAGCGGTGCTCTAGTAAAGGGGAGGTGAGATTGACAGAGTTGGGATTGAGGGAGAAGTGAAGGGGGATTGAGATTCAGACGAAGGAGATGAGAACAAATATGGGAAAGTGAAAGGGAAATTGGGGATTGGGGAAGACAAAGGAGGAAGAAGACAAAGGAGGAAGAAATCAGACTAGGGTAAACCCTTGATTCATTCAATATTCAACATATCCTTTACAATTACAATCGTAAGCCTTATATAGGCTGAGTAATGGTAAATAAAGGAAATTATAATAATTCTGGTATTGCCAAGTGTCAAGAGGGGACCAGGAATAATCCAAAGTCAATTGTACTATTCTAACACCCTCTCTCCAATCAGCTCAATTGAATTCAGCTGGCACATGGGCTCAAACAACTCATGGCGTGGCATTACTTATGGCGAGGCGATGCCCTAGAAGGCGGGGCGTCAACTGAGGGAGGAACAGTTGGGGCGCTGAAGTGATCTGTGGCGTCGCCATAAGGAAGGCCAGCATAACCTATGGCGTCACCTAAGCCTATCTTTTAAAATAGAACTCCAACAACCAAAGTAAAGGTATGGGAGGGGTCCATAGGATGTGGGAAGACAATTGAATGGCCTAGGATCCATGAAGTCATCATGCTTTGCTCTGGAGCTTCACCCATCGCCACAAGTCAATAATCCATGGCGTCACCCTCCTCTATCTTTCCAACCAGAGTCCCAACATCCAAAGTAAGGGCATAGGGATGATCCCTAGAGTGAATGGAGACAATTGGTTGGCCAAATTTCCCTGGAATCATCTTGGTTTGTTCTACAGGCCTAGGTGTTGCCATAGTACAAGAGGGGTTACCTTGGCGCCATCAGACGCCATAAGCATGCATTATATTACAACTTCCCCACCCTTCAAAGCCAGCTTGTCCTCAAGTTGAGAAGTCAGGGAACTGTCTATTGATGAAGGATGAGTCTTCCCATGTGGCGTCAGTTGGGCTCATGTTGACCCATTGAATCAAGTGTTGCTTAACCCTTCTTCCTCTTCT
>JAOWBR010180077.1:0-10777 GCA_028571145.1 Dionaea muscipula
TTACGGATAATTCCCTTGGGTTCGATCTTTTATTACTACCAACGAGAGCAGTACACTTGCTGCATTGCCACTCGGTTCGGTTCAGTGACCAGTCTTGAGTGGTGTACTTCCTAGGCCGGTCTAGGGCCTCAAGACCGGTCTTACCTTCGAGCCCCATCCTCGCGACCAGGAAACTCTCGTGGAGGACGTCCGCGAATCGTCTATGCCAAGTTTGGTGTCGTCTAGCCCTAGGGGATGTGTACCCCTAGGGGATGTGTACCCCTAGGGGATGTGTCACACCCCGACCCGGCTAGGGTCCGGTTCGCGACCGCAGATGGGTCCGGTGCACCCATCAATACGGCTAACCTTAAACCAAACCACTCTACTAAACCCAATCAATGTCAATTTAACCAAAACAACAAAGTAATCACCAACCTAAAATAAGTGAAAATATCTCTAACGCCCAAAATCAATAGAAATTTTGACAGAATCTTCCCTAAAACTGGACATATTCCAAAATAAATACAAGTACCTGTAAGTTTTAATATCTCAAAACAACTACAAACAACCAAAATACATGCATCATCTCAATCTCGTCGAGATAACATACAACAAAACCCCACACGTGCAATCCACAACCTATCAACTATAATACCTATCAACTAATGATATGATGCAACAAGTCTTCTAGATCTTCAAAAGGTGCGTCTACCTGAAAGGGGGGAAAAGGGGACAAAAAAAACCAACGGGGTGAGCATGTCCTAAACTCAGTAGGAGACATCTATCTCGTGTAATGCATATGCAACATAAATATATGAAAGCTCTTAAAATATTCTACTAATCACATATCAAGACAGTCAAAATAAAATCTCCATATCAATGGTCCGAAACTTTATCAAACGCCATGTTATACAATATAAAAGTGATAGAAATATCTCAATCAAACCATGTGGTCTCAGTAAAATCCAGTCTAAATCATGCATCTCAATCAAGTAAAATCCAACAAAAATCCACCAGACATAAACTGTGCGTCACAAAAATCGTCTCATGATGAAAACCATAAAACAACCACTATTTACGGGCTTTCACCGAGGGCCAGCGCACCTCATCAAATCACATCATAAATCACCATTAAATCACATCATAAAACACGGCAAATGGTGACTCTGTAAAACAAACCACCAATGTTTACGGACTGAAAATCGAGGGCCATCATACTCAACCAACGTTTACGGACTCTCACCGAGGGCCATCGTACCCAATCAAGCCGTCTATGGAATCATAGTCAACTACCTAAGATGACCATGTCCAAAGGTCAGTGCCACCCCACTGCAGCCTAAAAGAATCGAAAATTTCACGCAGGTGGGACTCTGCCCACAACTAGCTCAAAACACATATGCTCAGAAGTCACCATCCTGAAAATATTATATCAAATCCATCATCTTTTAAACATCTCACAATGATTTAAAAACCAGAAATCAACATCCATCTCAAACATGCCTCATCACAAAACGACATAAATCCATTCTTATAAATCTTTTAATTTGGAGGAAAAATAAATAAAATCGATCACAGTTTACAATTTAAAACCAGTACAATCCTCATGCCTCATAAATGCCCACATATATACATAAATAAGGAAATTTTGTGAGGAATAAATCATGCCTTATAAATCACTTCGGGAATAAAACATGCTTCACATACGTATGCAATAAATCATCACATAAGACCGAAATCCCTAACCTCAAATGTGAATCAGTCCAACACCAAGGCTAAGGCAACAAGGAGTCACCTCTCAGTCTCTTGCAATCCCTTTTCCTATAAACCATATATAAATCCATATAAATTTCTATTCGAGGAAACCTAAAATCACTTTAATATCACATCTAACCCTGCTAATCTTATCCAAACAATTATTCAACACGAAATAAATAAAAATAGGAAAAACGACACACCCGAGAATCACGAAACAACCCCGGGCAGCCACTGAGCCACTAGAGATGGCCAGAAACTGCTCCGGCAGCCCTCACCCGCCACCAGCCACCTCCTGGCCGCAGCCACCACCTAACACCACCACCACAACCACCCTCACACACCACAGCCACCCACCACCACCATTTCGCATATGGGCAGTAACCTAAGGCCGTCGACGGCCACCCACGACCACTGACCGCAACGACCACCGATCCAAGATGGTCCCCCGGCCACCCACGACCACTGACCGCAACGACCACCGATCCAAGATGGTCCCTCGGCCACCCAGTTGCCGGCAGCCACCTCACCACCACCATCTCGGCCACCCGAACACCCAAACCGATACCCAACTCCAAACTCAACCAAAACCCCACAATCCAACACCAAAATGGAAAATATTTGAGCAAGGAAGAGATGAAATCGAGTTTACCTTATTCGAATCGAGATCCTTATTGTCCAATCTCGTGGATCTCGTCAATCCCGCACTCTTTCTCTCTCTCGTTGGTCTCTCTTTCTCGCCCTCGCTTGACACGACTATCGCCGCCCAACACCAACAAAGCACCACCTCGCCCTCATCTCGCTGGTGTCTCGTCGTCTACCGGCTTCGCGTGGCTCCGCTCGCCGGAGAAGATGGTGGCCGACGGTGATGTCGAGAAAGGAAAGAAGGAGACGGGAGGCAGAGAGAGAAAATAAAGAAAAGAAAATAAAGGAAAGAGAAAATAAATGGTGGATATAAATGCTAAGGTTTCAATAATGGCAAAATCGTAAATACCCACAAAAATCAAGGGTAAAACCGAAAAATCACATCAATCGAATATAAAATCAATAAAATTGAAAAGTCAAATACCATGGGTCAACATGCCCAAAATCAAATCGGTCCGTCAAACTCAACTCTGACCAACTCATAAAAAAATCACCCGAATAAATTGGAAAAAACTGTGGCAGGGCACTACAAGATGTGTACCCCTAGCAGATGTATACCCCTAAGAGGGCCAAGATCGGTCACCGTGACCGGCCACGTGCTCAAGACCTCCCACGTAGGGAGACCTACCTCTCAAGACCTTCCACGTAGGGAGACGTACCATGGTTCTCCAAGACCACACTCTTCTCCAAGACTGTGCTCTTTTCCAAGACCGCGCTCTTCTCCAAGACCGTGCTCTCTCCAAGACCCCGCTCTCTCCGAGACCTCCTACGGGGGGAATTCTCCAAAGGAAGTGATGACCGCACGGAGATGGACCAAACGTGGATCCGGCCCAAATCTACAAAAACGGACCGAGCCCAAGAGCATTTCGGGGATATTTTGAAATGTTTCTTAACAAATGTCAGGGGCGAAGAGATCATTTCACAAGTACCATTTTCGGACTCTATAAATAGGGCTCTTGGCTTAATTGTTCAGCTACGCTCTCCTGATCGCGAAAGCTCTCTAACTCAAGTACATTACTGATTTGAGCGTCGAAGGGGTATTCTCGAGGTACCTACCTTGGGCTCTTCTAACATGGAGTTCACTTTGTACGCAGGTGATATCCCAGCGGAGAAGGCTCTAAATCGCAAAGTGCTATCTGCTATACCCGGATCGTTGTGGTATCTAGATCGTGAGGGTGTACAGGACATGAAGGTGTTCTACAGGTACACTCGATCTGGTCTAGTGTGCCCCAGGCCTCCCTAGAGGTACACCCAATTTGAACCTGCGTCCCCCGGCCTCTCAAGAGGTATATTCGACTTGGACCTGCGCGCTCTAGAACGAAAACATCTTTAGCGAAGTTTCGCGAAGGTGTTCTAGATCGCGCAACGATACCTAGAGGCTCTCGGAATACGTTCACCTCACCCCGTCCAAAAAGTGATGATAATAATACCACTATCATATCGAATATTTTGATATTTTGTTACGGTATTGATAGTCCCGGAAAAATCCTTAAGAGTAATTACCAAAGTCCCGAGAGAACCGGATCACAGGGGTCTGGCTAGGAGAGGATCCGGTCGGCTCGAGGGAGGTGTGAGTTGTTGAGGAAGGGCGACTGTGATGGCCTAAAATAGACGAACAAACCCGTCAAAGGGTACCCTGAGGTGTTAGCTCGAAAAAAATGCTCCGATGCTTAAGTCAGCAGGTGAAGAAGAAGGCGGAAGCCCCATTGCAAGAAGCAGCCGAGCAGGCTATACCGAACAGGACTTACCGAGCAGGTACTACCAAGCAGGTAGTACCGGGTAAGGCTTACCAAGCAAGCACTGACCGGGCAGGCAGAGGAGAAGGGAAACCGAGGAAGGCTGACTGAGTAAGCACTACCGGGCAGGTTACCGAGCAGGGCTTTACCGAGCAGCTCCGAGCGGGCAAGGGGGAGTCTAAAGTTCAAAGGAGTCCAAGTAAAGGCAAATGAACGCGTACCTGAAGTATGGGGAGGTGACCCCTATTTATAGGGGTTGGGAAGGTGGCGAAATTACCAAAAAAGGCGTACCGAGCAAGCTACCGGGCTGAATACCAAGTACCATGCAAGTTTTCGGGCAGGATGCCGAATACCGTTCAAGTTTTCAAGCAAGCGTTGAATGGCTTAACCGAGCAAGTACTGCTTGCTCGGTCTCACCGGGAAAATACTACCGAGCAAGTAGTACCGAGCAAGCAATTGTCATGGAAAGGTTGTTCTTTTGCTGAACCGGGGAAGGCTTACTGGCTAGGCAATACCGAGCAGGTAGTACCGAGCAAGTCATTTCTTGTGAAAAAATCCGATCGTTCCGTCCGGTCTTCTGGTTAACTTATGCAAGGGGAAAATACTCGTAAATCATCAGTCTCTCAACATCGGAGTACGAACGCAGTTCGGACTGTGAAGTTAAAAATCAAATCAAAAGTGAATCAAGAAGACCGACTGTCAAAGCAATGTCATCCGAGCTGGCCGGAGAAAATAAAGCAGGTGAAAACAGTGGAGACCGAGCAGGTATACCGGTCAGGTATACTGAGCAAGTATACCTGGCAGGTCAAACCGAGCAGGCCATCTAAGCTGGTCAACTGAGCAGCGGTTACCGAGTAGGTACTACCGGGCAGGTAATATCGGGCAAGCAAGTCGGGCAAACGTGCCGAGCAAGCATGCCGAGCAGGTAGGGGATCTTTACCTATAAATAAGCCGCTCCCTTCCCTCAATCCTCACTCTCCACTTCATTCTTGCGGAAGCTCCGTCCGAGTGAGTAGTATCGAGCAAGCAGAGCGCTGAGCAGAATATCGAGCAGGTTACCGACTAATTAGTACCGAGCAAGAAATACCGAGTGAGAAAGCCTAGGTATACCGAGCAAGCGCATTTTTAGTCATTTTTTTGCAATTTTTTAACCAAAATGTCGACCAATCCCACTTCTTTCAACCCAAACCCCTCCAAGAACATTCCTGAGGGCGTTCCGATCATCCCTGATGTAAGGATTGCCGAACTACTATCCGACCAGCCCCCACCCGAGCCAGCTGGGGGGGCTTTGTACACACAAGTAGTTAGGAGGCATACCCGTTCTTCCGCCAGATAGGCAGCCTCCTCTGCGGGACCTAGTAACCCACCGGCTCGCCCCCTGCCAAAGGGGCAGACCATAGATCAATTTTGACCGCTGTAGATGTATCATATTACCCTGGACGCTTCTATTGCCCGAATTTTATATTTCGCGCGCCTACTTTTTCTGAACGTCCTTATGACTTCAAAGAAGGAGAGATAGCCATGTATGTAGATAGTTTGTCGTTGGGAATGGGTCTTCCTTTGTGTACACACTACGATGCTATTATCGATACGTACGGGATCACCCCTGCTCAGCTGACTCCCAACTCATGGTCGTTGATGACGACTTTTGGAGTTCTGTGTCATCACCTGGACTATCCGCTCAACGCCCGGATGTTCTGTACATACTTCAAGATTATGAAAGCACCAGGAGACAGTGCTTGGGGGCTTCATTCTTTTACATCGAAACAGAATCAAGTGTTCCTCTCTAGGCTGTTGTCCAAAGTCAATTTTTTCAAGAAGCGTTGGTGTTGAGTGAGAGGTTCAGGGATCCCTTCTAACCTTGAGTGGCGCAAGCCTGCATCTAGCATGATTGTTCAACATTTTGACGCTGAGGTCAAGTTAGGCGCCAAGATCAGGGAGTACATTGAGAAAGGCATGGTCTGTGATATTAAGAGCATGATTGACCCGGAATTATTAAGGATTGTCGGGTTTTGCTGGGCCTGGAACTATCATCGTTTCACCTTCTTCTACTCATGCTTCTCATTCTCCGGCCCAATTTGACTCCAATGATTCTCTCTTTGATAACCTTACCCTACAACTAGAAGCTCTTTCTCCCTGTCAGCCTATCCCACTTTCTCCTTCTTCTACTGGCCTCGGTGCAGAGGCGCTTAGTTTTGCACAGGATATGACAGGTGGCGAGGTTCTTGTGAACATCGCTTCCAATGATGATGCAGGGGAATTCGATGACCCATCTCTGCCTGTCCATCAAAGAGCCTCTGCCGAGGCTGGGTCTTCCAGTTATTACTTTACTTTTAACTGCACTTGCATATGCTTATTTGGTATTGTTTTCTGTTCTTGACATGTCACTATGTTTACGTTTCTATTTCTCTTATCTTTGCAGGCATGGCCCCGAAGAATCCGAAGAAGAGTATTCCACCCCGCTTGGGGATTCCTGGGGAGCACGGACATCAAGAAGAAGGGGAAATTCTACCCCCACCCGATGCTGACAAGCATCCTCGTTCCACCGATGACCCTCCTCCCCCGCAAGTGGCTGCTGCTTCTCAGACTCCTGTAGACCTGAGGGTGTTTGGTGCACGAGATCAGACGGGTATGGCCGATGTTCTTCTTCGAGGCATGGCCCCCCCAGGCCACTCTCTTGTCTAGGCCGCCAAAGAAGCGTCTTGCAAGCAATTACACGCCATCCTATCCATCTACGCACTTCAAATTGCCTGATTACATATGCACATCTCCTGCGCCTGTGCTGAACAACATTCCTCATCTGGAGCGCCCAATCATGACCTGTGAAGATAACGCGCTGGCGGCAATCCAGGTTGTAGCTACCACCACTCGGGGCGATCTGGATCACTACATAAATGAGCATAGGTTCTATGCGAGAGATTGGATTAATCGAGACATGTGATCCGGGATAGCCAAATTGGCGGTGACAACGGAGGCTGCTTTGAGGGCGCAGAATAAGGCTCAGGATAGGATCTTTGATAAGAATCGAGATATCCGGAATTTACAAGTTCAGCAGGATGCCCTCAAGAATGATGTCAATAAGTACAAGGTCATTGCTGATAAGACGACAGAAGATGCTGCGAAGGCGCGTGAGGAGGTGGTTAAGGCCAGGCATGATCTGAAGCTGATGAGGCATGATTTTGACTTGATGAAGATAGATCATACAAGCATCTGTGAGAGGCTAGGAATGCGCGCCAAGAGACTGAGCAGGTGCACCGCGAGTTGGAGGAGGAGAAGCGGAAAGGGGGTGACGTGAACCTCGAGGCTATCCGGTAGGCCCACTTTACAAACTGGGTGGATGAGTGGCAGGATACACCAGCTGAACGGGAGTGGCTTGTAGATGCCTGTCGAGGAGGGAGCCTGCAGGGATACTGGGCAGCTCTTTAACACTTAAGACCCCGGCTTCCACCCGATGTGAGTCGAGATGAACTCTGGGATGGAATTCCCCGATATACTGACATCGACATTCATGACAATGGGGAGGTGTACTTCATTGAGCAGGGGGGTGAAAAGTATTGCATCCGATCCTTCCCTTGTGCCCGAGTCCTCTGATCCGATCATTAGGTCCCATTCTCTCAACTCTCTAGCTCAAGACCTGATGGAGGTGGACGCCGCACTGGCTGCCTCCTGAATTGACGCTGCTACCCTCGCTGCTGATCAACAAGTCTGGCGAGCAGTGTTAGAGGATACTGGGCTGAATACTGAGGAGGGTGCGCTTGGTCAGCAACCATGAAGTGAGGAGGAGAGGGTGCAAAACCCTGAGCATATTGAGCAGGATCCAGAGGATGACGCCTGATTTAGATTTTAGTTTCTCCTTCCTTTGTCCTTCTCCTTTCTGTCTTTCTGTTTATCCTTTTGAACTGTAAATGTTCTGACTAGGGGATCCAGGTCTTCGCCCTCTTCTCTAGGACTTGTCTAGAAGAGGCGTTGTACTTGGTTTTTGATGTAATCCCTTTTCTGATTAATGAAAATTCGATCTTTCCTTGTCTGTCATGCTGTGTCAGGTACCTGTTTCTTTATGTCTCTACTTACAGGTTAAAAGCATAACGGAATTAAAGTATTGGTAATTACTAGAATCGGAGGAGTTGTGTACAATAACTTGGAATAGAAACTCGATTACCGTCTAACTGGAATTATACCTTCCTGGCGGACTTAGAGGCTTGGTGGTCGGCCAGTTGATGGTGAAAATGATTCCAGCTTTTGTATAAACACGCGGGAGCTACCCGGCTTACAGTCTTCCGTGTGGGGCAACCCAAATCACGGGAAAAGAGTTATCCGAGGCGAGGAAGACCCGGAATACACGGGGATAAAGAGAGTCATCCGAGGCGGGGAAGACCTGGCTTATATGGGGATAAAGAGAGTCATCCGAGGCAGGGAAGACCCGACTTACACGGGGATAAAGAAAGTCATCCAGGGCGGGGAAGACCTAGCTTACACGGGGATGGAAACCATTGATAACAACGGGTGTGGGGGAACCGTTGGTAACAATGGGTGTAGTGGAATATTGAGTAAGTCTTGCATATTCTAATACCTGCACTTGGATATTAAAATTATTAGAAAAAATGCCCGACTCGGTGACGGAGATGCACCTGGCCCAAGGGCTCTGGGTCACCCCATCCAGACCACCGAGACAGAGATGTGGACGAGAGCCGACTTACTCTCATTGTGGGATGGTTATGATACTAAACTTTTTTAACAAAACTTAGTGAAGACGTAACTTTTCCTTACAAAGCGGACCCGACTCAGTGGCAGAGCTTTTCCTGGACCGAAGGCTCTAGGTCACCCATCCAGGATCACTAAGACGGAGATGCGGGAGAGGGCCGACTTACAGTCACTGCGCGACGGGCCTATCCCTGTCTGGCGTTGTTAACAGATGAGGGACAGGTCCGATTAGCTTTGCCCTGAAAAGGAAAACTCTTTCTTTGTTGTGTTCTTTGTTATTCTGTGTGAGAGAAAAAATGAATGAGGGGTGAGAGAATATCACCGAGAGCCTCATATTGTTGAAGTGAGAAGTTTGGTGGTTGCGTTGAGGCATGAGCTAAATGGGCGGCATCGGCGCTATTGTAAGCGGATGGCGCGTTCCTGCATGTCTTGGGGCCTGTGCTACACAGTAAACCTGTCAGCAGGGACCTAAGGTTTTCAACCTCGGGGGGGCCCTCCGACGCTTAAGTCAGCCCTAATTTTATTAAAATTAAGTAAGAATTTACATATGCAGGAATATAAAAGGAAAGAAAGAATACGTTACAAAAGTAAAGTACACTACTGATAGTACTTCCGGAGGTGTGCAATGTTCCACGTGCGGGAGATGTCCCTTCCTTCCAGAGTCCGTAGTCTGTATGTGCCAGGTAGGACCTCCTTAGTAATCTCGTAAGGCCCTTCCCAGTTGTGCGCCATCTTTCCGATGGGAGCATCTTTGCCTTTGAACTTTGCATCCTGCAGAGCTAAGTCCCCTACTCTGAAGTTGCGGTTCTTGACTATGGAGTTATTAAAACGTGCGACCCTTTGCTGGTATGCTGCCAGTCGGAGTGCTGCTTGCTCTCTTCTTTCCTCAACCATGTCAAGGCAGTCTCTAAGCTCTGAATCATTCTCAACCTCTGAGAAGAGATCAACTCTGAAGGAGTGCATGCCGATTTCAATAGGAACCACGACTTCCACACCAAAAGTTAGGCTGAAGGGAGTCTCTCCGGTGGCAGTCTGGGGAGTCTGGGCAGTCTGGGTAGGCCCACAGGATGTTTGGTAACTCATCAGCCCACTCTCCTTTGGCTTTCCCGACTCATGTCTTCAGTCCCTCAAGCAATGTTCGGTTCGTCACCTCTACTTGACCGTTGCATTGAGGGTTGGCTATTGAAGAATAGCGGCGTTCAATCTCATACTCCTGGCACAACTCCTCAATCCTTCTGTCTTTGAACTGCGTGTCATTGTCAGTGATGACAGCTCTGGGAACACCGAAACGACAGATGATGCACTTCCATAGGGAAGATTTGATTTTAGGTCCCGTGATGCGTGCTGTTGGCTCGGCTTCCACCCACTTGGTAAAGTAGTCCACAGCCACAATGAGAAACTTCTTTCCAGTGGGTGCAGTGGGATACGGTCCCTGGTTGTCGATCCCCCAAATGGTAAATAGCCAGGTAGAAGTGATGAGGGTACGCTGAGTGGTAGGGCGATGCTGTTTTCTGGAAAACTTCTGGCAAGTCTCACACTTTCTGATAAAGTCTTCAGTTGTCTCTTGCAATTTCGGTCAGTAGTAGCCCTGCAGTCTGATCTATCTGGTGAGGGTGGTCCCACCTTGATGATTCCCCTCAAGCACCTGAGTGGATCTCTTCCATGACGTACTGAGCTTCTTGTTTGGTCAAACACCGAGCGCAGGTATGCTGAAACAACTGCTTGTACAAGACTCCGTTGATGAGGCGGAAACTTGCAGCTTTAATTCTGAGGTTCCTGTCTTGATCTTTGTTGGCTAGAACAGTTCCGTCTGTCAAATACTGAATGATGGGAGTCATCCAAGTAGGGGCTTCTGGGTCCACAGCTAACACTTCAGAAGCGGCATCCAGACTGCTTTTCTGAAGTCTTTCCATGAAAACTGTTCAGCCGAGCTCTGATGGTGGGGCCTATGTCAGCTTTGACAA
>JAOWBR010180088.1:0-10777 GCA_028571145.1 Dionaea muscipula
GTATACTGCCATCAGATTCAAAAACCCAAAAAAAAAAAAACGAAGAGCAACTATATCCGACACGTCCCGCGAGGAGGGGGTGTGCACGGAGCATACCTCAAAAAAATTGACCCGGGGTGTGCCCGGTTCTAGGGGTGTGACAGAAGCAATTAGGTTCATTTAATTCCTGTCAAGTATTTTTTTCCACTAATTCTTCGACGGGATATCTTTTTCAATCGACGGAGTTCCTGGGTAGATATTTGATTTCACTGGATCACCATAATATAGGTAGTATACATGGACCACTTTGGTTTTGATTAATCGAAAATGGTGATGTGCAATGCTTTCGTAATTAGTATTGCAATGTTAGGTTTAGTATGGAGTGCTACATGAGAGTAGCTCTTGTTCTGAAGTTAACGCGCCTGAGATTTTCTTGGGTGAGGACTTGATGACACCCGAGTTGCATGATTACTTAGAATTGAATTGCTTTTCCTTTCTTTCCTTGAACACTTGTGAGCTCTTGGATGTCTGATCAATTTTTTTCTATTTTCTGACTTGTTGGTCTGCTATTGATAAATTTGGGTGCTTGACCTCATCTGCTCATCCCTTGAAGCTTCACTGGAATGTTACATTTGCTACTAGTTGTAAACTGTGTCAGCATTTAGTATCAAATTGTCAACATTTGTAGGCTGGGATTAGTCCATGGCTTTGTTTCTTGTCCAAGCTTGTTGTCCTTTGGACTTCAATCATAGAGTTTGGGAGGATCCATCATTTTTCAAGTGGAGAAAGAGGGATGCGCATGTTCCCCTGCATTGTCATGAAACAGTTGAAGGTACCCTTTTCATTTTATTTGTTGTTATATTGTATTTTGCATTTCTATTATCCGGATGTTGAAGAAACTCATAATGAATATGCAGTTGAGGAACATGGTTTGATGGGTTTGGAGATGCAACTACGTCCAATCATTTTCTAATTACATGCTCAGATCTACCACACGGGAAAAATTTAATTTGCCTACTGCTGGAGGGTAGCTTTTAATAAGAGGATTATGGTGGAAAGCAACCTGTATATATTTTTATATATCCACATTTATACTTTGAAGCATGTTCAAAGAATAATTTTCATTGTCCCTTGGTAATGACCAATGAACAATTTAATCATGATCTTAGACTTTTAGTGCTTGATTCAAAGATAAACATTGTTTCCCTGGTTACTTTTGCTCCTTTTCTTAGCTTTGTTCTGCAATTGATCTCTTATAGTTTGGTAACTTATCATTCAATAGATGATCTCATCTTTCGTCTTTGTTTGTGGCTGTAAATAGGATCTCTGAAATACTGGTATGAAAGAAGCAGAGTAGATTTTCTGGTATCGGAGACGGCAGTTTGGAATGATGATGCTGTTGAAGCAGCCTTTGATTCTGCCGCTTTTTGGGTTAAAGGCTTGCCTTTTGTGGTCTCCTTATCTGGCCATTGGAAATTTCACTTGGCTTCTGGTCCAAGTACTGTTCCAAGAAATTTCTATCAGGTTGATTATCAAGATTCCATGTGGGGAACTGTGCCAGGTACTCATTTTAAGCACTTGATGTAATTGGTTTTTCTGCTTTAACTTGGAAAATATTAAGTACCCAAATTTTGGGAATGACAAGGGGAAAAAAAAAAGGAATCATGGGCAGAGGTGAAATTAAAAATCTTGGGTTATTCAAGACCCATGGACACTATCTGAAATTGAAAAACCTGACCTGTCAAACTTTATATCTGATTGATGGCAGCATTCCTTAAGTGGACAGTTATAGTTGATTAACCAATGTTGAGTCGGTGAAAAACTACTGCTCAGGATTGTATAGTCTGAGTTGCATTACTCCAAACATTGAGCGTTGGTTTGATGTGAACTGGATGTATGGACTAAAAGCTAGAATGTCAATTGATTCTTTTATTTTGTGTTGATCGGTAATTTTGTATCTTTATATATCATTCGAAATTCCTAAGCAGTTTTTGTCATGTCTTACATTTGTGTGAGTTGAGATATTGCATATTCTTTACAAGGATGCAGTACCTCGGTAGTTTTTTTTAGTGGATGTTCCTTTATTAATTCTGTTTGGCATGCATCTTATCTTTAAAGCTTGATATTTGTTTAGTTTTCTTCTTCAGTATGATTCTCTACAATTATTTACTACAATGCAATCATGACCGCTATTTCCTTGCATGCTGGTTACTCTTTGTTGATGACATCATCAATACTTTTAGCTTCTCCAACCTGACTCCAATGTTCTAATGTAGTTTATTTTTATTTTAACAGTTCCTTGCAATTGGGAGATGCATGGGTATGGTCAGCCAATTTACACAAACACCACATATCCTTTTCTATTTGATCCCCCTCACATTCAGGCAGCGAATCCTATTGGCTGCTACAGGACTTATTTTCTAATACCAAAGGAATGGCAGGGTATGATTTCTTTAAAAACAAATTCTGTGTCCTGCTAGTGATTGGTTATGTCAAGCAAACGGTTTAACCTCCATTATCGCTTGACCTGCTGTGTAAATGTGAATATAGTATAGCCTTGTTAAACGATGCTCAATAAATGAACAACCTTGATTAAATAAACTGTTGATCCATCCTGCCTAAAGACAATGAGGTAAAGTAATACTCAATTAATTAATAACTATAATTAATTAATTAATTTTCATAGCCCCATGGTATTAATTTATAAAGGTTTAATTGTAGTTGTTTTCACTACTAAAATATAGTCTTCATATCGAATATTATCCTCCTTTTTTTTTTTTTAACTTTGGGTGGCAAAGTGCTTGAATGTCCTGAATGTTATTCTATCATAGGATGCCATCACTTTTTAAACCTAAATATCGGTTCCTCTCTATTTTAGTTCTAGTAGATTCAAAGTTGTTAGGATTTATGCATAAGTGACCGCATCGTTGTACGGTCAGTTTAGAGTGACTATTCCGTAAGCTTAGCTACTGTCCTAGAACAGTGGCTGAGTAAGGGTTGTGGAATCCATTTCATGTCTCAGCTTACAAAGAAAAAAAATTAGAATTGGATTGGTTTATTTTAAATTAAATGAGAAGGCAAGTAGATAAGGTAAAAGAAGGCAGTAAACACACGGACTGAGAGCTTGAGGGTTTTTAGGTTAAAGTGGGAAGTTCATGGTCGTGATTTTACTGAGTTTTCCTATGTATTTTCGGTTATGTTGGCTTATGACTTAAACTATCCTGTTGCACAAGTTGTCTCGTTTTATTTCAAAGGTACAATCTGTCTAAGAGGTATAATTTATCTCAGAGTTTCAAAATATCTATGAAGTTCAACTAAGCAATTAATTATTTGGAAACATATTTAAGCATACCCTACTTACTACCAATCTGAGATTCCGAATAGAACAATATTGATTACTTAGTTAATCAAATAATAATGCATAAGTATAACAGTCAAACCCACTTTACACCAGGACCTTAAACTAAGGGTACTAGCCACTCTTAGCAATTGTCATTAGCAATTGTCATTCCAAACATGTTCATTACAGGGCAAGACATCAAAATAATAAGAAATCCAAACATGCCTATAAATACCTTGGAATGATCTAAACAAATCCGACCTCTCCCGACGGTTCCTGTAATCTATCGGGTGCTGAAAGTGAATAGAAGAGGGCTAATAACAGTAACAAGGGTGAAGGGAGAAAGAAAAATGGGCTCCACAGGTGTTTGGGCCGCCGGGAAAGGTGTGTCAAAGAAGTGCCATGACTTACCTATTTATAAGGCAAAACTGAACGTCGCTACGGTCGTAATGAGGTGCTACGGTCCATAATGGGAGGGCGGCTACGACTGTAATAGGTCCCAACGGGCGTAGCGTCCAAAGCTTGCTAAGAATATTGTCGCGGTCGTGAGAATCCCCTGCGGGTCTAGCAATTAGACATGCTACGTGATGGAATACAAGCTTGAATGATAGTTGGTGACATAAATAATATGCTATAATATGCTGCTTGTGGTTATGTTTTTTTGTTAGTCTTGGTTTATCTTGACTTACACTGTGGTGACAGTATAAATACATGCCTTGTATTGAGTTGGGGATTATTACATTTTGAGATATGTAAAATACAAAATCCTCACTACGGCTGTAATCCTCCCTACAGACCATAGCACCTCATAGTTTCCAAAATCCAGCTGTTGTGCTGCCACGGTCTTCACGTGCTGCTACGCTTTGGCACGATCTTGGCTACGGACCGTAGACGCCTTTGGAGCTGAGCTTCTTGGCTTCTTAAATGCAATTTCTCGCTCCCAAGACCTGAGTAGTCTACCATAAGTCCTGTAATTCAATCAAAATACATGGAGTAAAGATCAAACGTGATTTTTCAGGTAAAACCATAACATGACGATTTTAACTGGCATTAGGAATGTATAGAGTGCACTTTCGCACACTCAATAATAAGAAACGCAACGGGAACGCGGAAAAATCAAATTTTTAGATTCGGGAACATGCAAAACCCTAATCCTAGGAAGATACAAACAAAAGGGGTACCTTTGAAAAGGGGTACCATTATAATGTTATCGCATAATGTTATGTTATCGCATAACATTATAATGTTATCGCATAATAATTTATGGAAAGCAAAAGGGGTACCTTTGAAAAACATGAATCTGGTAATCGATCTGTCGCACGAAGAATAGACGTCCAATCGATCGTCCTCTAACCTTGTGAGTATATACATGGTAACATGTATTCAATCTTGGTTTTGATGATGTCACAACATGCTCATCTTAGATGATTATGATGATTCTTACTCCTATGCTTTCACAATTATACTTTGTATATATTATAAGCTTGATGATTGTTGTTGATGATTCATATTGCCTTATAGATATCATTCAATGGATATTGCGGTTCAACATTACATTTTGTTTATCCATTCATATTGGTTGTTGTATACGTGTTTAAGCTCTAGTTATAGTAATCTTCTCTACAACATCCATGAAAGATTAACACATGCTTTGTATGTGTATTTTGTATAGTGTTAGTTTGATTCAAATTTGTGTAGCCCAAAGTACTTGAAGATCAAATAGGCACACAAGTTGGAAAACTAATAGAAAGCATGATTATCCATGATAAGATCTGAGATTCACTTTGATGAGATAAGTTCCTAATTTCTATAATGCTCAAAATGCTTAAGATCGCATATCCTTGAAGGTTGAGCTGCATTTAAGTTTCTATCATTAATCACATGTTTTATACTTAGTCTATGTGCCTGTGGATCATTGGATAGGTTGAAATATGTGAATTTACATGTTTTCCATATTCTATGTCATCTCTCAAAATATCGTCTCTTGATGTGTTAGCATTGCGCAATTACTCATCTATGAATTTTGCATTGTACTAATATGTGCTAACATGTCATATAAAACGATATATCATATGTGTGGATAAACTGTGGAGGAATCTTATAGGTTGGAAATCTAACATGTGCTTTAAGGCCCTGTTTGTTTAGGGGATAAGGAGATGGGATAGGATTATTTTATCCCATCCATTCCTTATCCCTTGTTTGGTAACGCATTTTTGGAGGTGGGATATGGGGGTGGGATGGGATTAAATTGTCCTTAATACCATGTATGGTGGGATAAAATAGTAACATCCCCCCATGTTACTATTTTATCCCAGCTGGCGGGATAAGGCTTGGCCGCCGGTCAATGACTTTGACCGACGAATTTTTCCGGCGAACTTTTTACGATAATTTTTTCGGCGAATTTTCCCAACGAACTTTTTCCTGCGATTTTTTCCTGACGAATTTTTTTCGACAAAATTTTTTTGACGAATTTTTTCTGGCGAATTTTTTTCGACAAACTTTTCCCGGTGAATTTTCCTGACGAACTTTTTCCTGCGATTTTTTCCGGCGAATTTTTTCCGATGAAATTTTTTCGGAGATTTTTTTCGATAAATTTTTCTCGACGAACTTTTTCCGGCTTTCCGGCGAATTTTTTTCGATGAGCTTTTTCTGATGAATTTTTTTTGGTGAACTTTTTCAGGTGAATTTTTTCCCGGTGAATTTTTTCCCAGTGAATTTTTTCCAACGAATTTTTCCCGATGATATTTTTTCGACGAACTTTTCCAGAGAAATTTTTCTAGTGATTTTTTCGACGAAATTATTTCCGGCAATATTTTTCCGACGAACTTTTTCCGGCGAATTTTATCTGGTGAATTTATCTACAAAACAAACAAATTTGTAAAATCAACACATCATATAACTTATCCAACCCACTATCCCATCATTCCTTATCCCTCTTCTTATCCCTAATTACTAATTATCCCCTAATTTTATATCCTTAAAACAAATGGGGCCTAAGTTTAGTATATTTTACATATGGTGTTGGTTTGTTTCAAGTTTGTGTAGGACAAAGTATGTGAGAATCAAAGGCACAGAGTTCATGACGTTCGCGTCTTCAAAGAGCCACACAAGCTATGGAGAAATTAAACTTATGAGTCACACTATAAAAGCATAAGAAAAAATGATCGAGCGGAGGTTGCGAAGGGTAACGAGAGTAGCTGCAAATCAGTTTGGGTTCATGCCAGAGTGTTATACTATGGAGGCCATTCACTTGATGCGTGGTATGGTAGCAAAATTTAGAGAGAAGAATAGACATGCACTTAGTCTTCATTGACCATGAAAAGACGTATGATAGGGTGCCGAGAGAAGTGGTTTTGTGGGTGTTACAAAACAAGGGAGTATGTAAAAAAATATATTAATGTCATTAAGGATATATATATATATGCGGATACAGATATGTATGTAGGGATGACGACGTATGTCAGGACGGTCGAATGACTCACTCGTGACTTTTTAATCACCGTTGGTATACATCAGGGGTCAACATTGAGTTCGTATTTTTTCGTGTTAGTGCTATACGAGTTCACAAGGGACGTGAGTGAGGAGGCACCTTGGTGCATGCTTTTTGTAGATGATATTGTTATGATGGATAAAACTAGAGAAGATGTAGAAGATAAGTTGAGGAGATGGATGGTGGCCTTGTAGGGTAGAGGATTCTGGATTAGTAGGAGTAAGATAGAATATATATGGTACGCATTTAAAGGGGAGGAGCAAGATGCATGTTAGTGGTGGTGGATGGATGGGTTATTCGTAGGACGAACAAGTGTAAGTACCTAGGATAGCTTATACAAGATGATGAAGAGATTGACGTCGTAACACATATGATTAATGCAGGTTAACCGAAATAGACAACTACTTCGGAGGTGTTGTGCGATAAGAGAGTATCTTTAAGTTGAATGATAAATTCTACTGGTTTGCAATTCGTCTTGTCTTATTGTACGGAAAGTAGTGTTGGCCACTCCAGAAAAACCATGCGCGAAGAGCGAAGAGTAGTGGTGACCGAGATCCGTATGTTGAGGTGGATTTGCGATGTTACTCGACTAGAGCGAATCAGGAATGATGAGATTCATAGGTAAATTGGGTGTCATCGTTGATTGATAAGATGAGGGAGGGGTGTGAGATTTATGACGCTATTGGATTATTATTCAGTCCGGGACAACTTTATGGGCTTTGACCGAGCCTGGGCTGGACTTTGACTAGTTTTCAGCTATGGAAGCAAAACACAGTGTTTTGTGGTCTTCATTAAACAAAACAATGCGTTTTGCTTCTTCACCTTTAGTTGCAGCTTAAGTGCTGCGTTTTGAGCTGTTGTGATATTAAGCTCATCATTTTGGCTTTTGGTCTTCAGCTTGTAGCAGAGCTTCTTCACGCACACAGGATGCACACAAGACTTCTTCTTCTCCGAGACTTCTTCTTTTGGCCGTTGATCGTTGCCGTTGAGGAGTCAGTTTCAGATGGATGATCCTGATTGATCGTGCAGTTGGATTGATTCCTTCTGTTGGTGTATATATATGTATCTTAGGTTCTTTCAGTTGAGTGAGAGAGGAGTTTGGTATCGATCTAGTCTTGAGTTGGTTGATTGATTTGTTTGGTTCTCCTCTCTAGTGTGTTTGTTGGAGTCCATACTCCATTTGTATCTCTTTGAGAGATTTGTACATACTTTGATATTGGTTTCGTTTCCAGATTCGGTTCTCAGTTCTCATTTGAAGTTTTCTTCAATTTGTTCCACCAAATTTGTTTTGTTTTTCCTTCGATTCGCTTCCGCTGCCACTATAAGTGGTATCAGAGCCTTGTTCGTTGATTTTGGGAGGTTTTGTAAGTGATTCGGGTGGATTTGGTTTCTGGAAATTCAGTGTTTGTCGAGTTCTTAGGCGGTTGTGTCTTGAATCGAGTTTGCTCGATTTGGTGGCGTTTTTTGTGTTTCTCGATGTTGCTGGTGGTCGAGTTTGATTTGATGCTCGATTTGAGGATTTTGGTGGTGAATTTATAGATCTGGTTTTCGGTGTTCATTGTCTGCGTTGTTCGGGTTGCCGGAGTTCGTCTTGTCACCGTGTAGATCTGTTCGAAGTCACTTTGACGTTTGTTGTTGATTCTGTGATGATTTGGTGATTGTTTGTATGGTGCTTACATCGACAATCAAAGCCTCAAGGCTTCTGGAAATCATCCGAGAAGTTCATCCGAAGTTGTGTTCGACGGTTCGATTAAGTTCATCGGTGTAGTGTTCGGGCTCAGATTGGTTGACCGATTGAGTTTATGAAAAACTCATTGTGTTCCGTTCACTGGCATTCACCGGAGTTCGTCGGCGTTCATCGGACTTGCTCTGGTTCATCATGACGACTCAGATTTGGAAATTTCTTTCTCAAAATTCTACTCTGCGTTTTGTTGTTTGTATTAATTAGCATGCTTTGATTTGTTGATTTGTGTTCTAGCATGCATTGCTCCTTGATTTGGTGATCTCTGTTGCTGATTCTTGAGGAATCGAAGCTGTTTGACTGCCATAGAAGAAGCACCATTGTCGAGCTCTCTGCCTGTGGAAGAAGAAGCATCAAACGACGTGTTTTGGCCTCTTGAGCAGCTTAACGCTGCAATTGGTTTAATCCATTGAGGAAGAAGCAGGCGATGCTGTGTTTTGGTTCCCTTACAGTTGAAACACTGTGTCTTTGATCGATTCTGGTTTCAGCACCAACAAGCTGCAATTGCTGTGTTTTGAGCTCCAGCAGCAGCATTTGGGCCTTTCCACCAGCAGTTTGTTGGGCCACACGTTTGGGCTCCTCCTTGGCAGTGACTTGGGCCTCCTCACATTTTGTAATAAGCTTGTAATAGCTTAGTTAATTGGTTTTCTTCCAATTTTGTGTGGGTAAAATTTGTTAAACTACCTAGTGCTTCACCTAATTGATTGCCACATTGGCCAAAGGTGAACTAGAGTAGTTAGATACCCATTTGAGATTTGACGGTCCACTTAAGTAATCACCTTGATTACTTTAGAAATTTACCTAACCACACTTTTGATAGGTAATCTTGTTGATTATCGTGGTTGAGGTTTGAGCAGTTGAGTTTGGGCGGTGTTTAGCTCAACTGTTGTATATTTTTTAGATTGTATCTCTGTTGCATCAAAGATAGGGAATTTGTTGTACTTTTGGTAGATCACCATGGCACCGGCATACGAGATTGAGAAGTTCGATGGGAACATCAACTTCGACCTTTGGAGGAAGCAGATGGAGGCGATCCTCATCAAGGAGGGTGTAGACCATGCCTTAGCTCCGACGGCCATTGGTATAGACTCCGCATCAGCTGCTTTTAAGAAAGCAAATAGGCAGGCATGGGCCTCCATTCGTTTAGCCCTCTCTAGTGAGGTGCTCCGGCGGGTTCAAGATGAACCCACTGCAGCTCTGCTTTGGCAGAAGTTAGAGCAGACTTATTTAGATAAGTCGACATTCTCTCGCGTTCATCATATGATGCAATTATTCACCATCGAGATGAGAGGTAGAGAGTCGCTGCAGTCATATATAGGCATGTTTAATCATGCCATAAGAAACCTATTTAACGCCGGATTTGAATTTGAAGATGAAATAAAAATTGCCCTCCTCCTAGCTAGATTAGCTTCTGCCCATTCGCTAGTTAGGGATCAGATAATCCATAACATGGCGGATATGGATTATAGTTTGGTGCTCCAACAGTTGATCTCTCGGGTTTTGGTCAAGAAGACCATTGAGGAGACTTTTGACCCACACTCCGTTGGTGAGGGTTTGGTGACCAGTGGTAGGTTAGATGATGACTCATATATTAGAGGGAGAGTGGATAGTAGATCTCCCTTCCGATCGAGAGATATGAGTAGAGTTCAATGCCGTTATTGTAAACGCTTTGGACACATGAAATTTGATTGCCCTAAGTTGAAAAGAAAGAAATCAGATAATGGTGGGAAGAATATATCAGCTAGGAAGTCAGGAGATGCTAGTGCAATGACTTCCTTTGGGGATGATGCTGATTTGATGATAGCTACTATTGTGCCCAATGTACTTTAGATCAGATTTTGCCACTCCTAGTATACAAGCAGAGGCAGTTGACTATAGGACTGGTTGGATTCTGGATTCTGGTTGTTCATATCATATGACTCCCCATCGAGAGTGGTTCTTTACTTATAGGGCCATCACCAATGGACCCATTATATCCATGGGTGATTACTCTACTTGTTCTGTTGTTAGAGGGGGACTGTCAGAGTCGGGATGTTTGATGGGTCAGTACTATCCTTTGATCATGTCTGCCATGTTCCTCGACTTAGGAGGAATCTTCTTTCTTTGGGTACTTTAGCAGATTTAGGCTATCGCCTAAAGGGACAGTATGAGGTTTATAAGCTGTCTTTGGACAGTAGGACTGTGATGAAGGGCAGAAAGGTCAGAAACCTTTACCATCTTGTTGGGA
>JAOWBR010180099.1:0-10776 GCA_028571145.1 Dionaea muscipula
GTCGTCTATCATGCCGAACCTTGTGTCACTTGTGGGAGTCCAGCACATCATTATTCGGTCTGTCCATCAACCCAGCCGGCTCCTGGGTTAGCTCAGGAGCAGGTTAATGCTGCCTATGGATTTTATAATGCGCAGAACCCTTACAATCCTGGGTGGCGGGGTCATTCAAACTTTTCTTGGCGGACACAACAACCCCAGACCCTTGCAAGCCAAAATGTACCTGCCGCACCACAACAACCTCCACCCGCCCTGCCTGCTACAAACACTGCGTTTGAAAACAGTGTGCTACAAGCTTTGGGTGAAATGTCTCATTCTTTAGGCGAACTTGAAGAAACGCAATAGCAGGTACGGACAAACACCCAGTCAATCGCTAGGCTAGAAACCCAGATGGGTGAGATAGCCAAAGCTTTAAACAGAAGGGAGGTGCAAGCGATAATGACCCTGCGCAATAGAAAGGGAGTCGATACTCGACCTCTCCGAGAAAAGGGTAAAGTGGGGCATTATACGCAGTTTGATGAAGAATGCCTCATTCCCCTGTCTGATGAAGAATCGGCAGATGACCTGATAATCTCAACACCTACACAAGAGCCACCTTTGCATAAGTCCAATTTAGCCTCGACCTCGAAGGAACGCACCGTTGAAACCTATGTTCCTAAGGATCCTTTTCCCTCTTGCTTGAACTCACCATCGCCTTATAGCCGTAAGAAGGGAACGTCTATAGAGGATACCTTGGAGGTGTTTACACAAATCAAAGTTAACGTATCCCTCTTAGAGGTGATCAAGCAAATTTCGGCTTACGCTAAGGTTTTGAAAGACCTCTGCACTCAAAAGCGTAAAAGCCGAGCAAAGGAACAGAAGAAGGTTCTCCTCACAGAGCAGGTAGGCGCTTTGTTTCGTTCTGACTTGCCCCTTAAATTACCAGATCCCGGAACGCCAACGATACTAATCATTATTGGGGATCATTCCATTGATCATGCTTTAATTGATTTAGGGGCAAGTTGTAACCTGATACCTTACTCAGTGTATAGGCAGCTTGGTTTGCAAGAGCTAAAACCCACGCCGATCACTCTACAGTTGGCCGACCAGTCTAAACGAATTCCTCGGGGAATGGTCGAGGATGTCTGGTGTCGCCCAAATTATGTAAGCGGTACCTCGCAGTACAGATTTAAAGTGTTTAGGAATGTCGAACACAAAGGAGAGCTACTATTTAGCATCAGAAGGAATTAAAAATCTCAAATGCGAGAAATGAATATTTTTGGGATTTTTGTGATTGTAAGAAAATTAAATGGATAGAATTAAATTGGGTAAATTGGATGGGTGTTCAGATTCTATTTGTTCGATTAAGTTGAAATTCAAGTGACACTAAATGGACGGATCGCTTGTTTGTAATTAATTATTGATTTAGATTTAAATCTAGATAAAATCACAAGTCACTCTACCAATCTAGAACAAAACCCGATTGTGCTTGTCAGTCACAACTTTGTTTGCTAAAATTCCGGAATAAGGTAGAGCGATCAGGATATGCTAAAATATAAACCCTAACCAATTAATTCTCCAACACAACAGGGAGACATTCAGGCGAAACAAATCAAGGGAAAAATTCAATCAAAGTCCAAAATTGGTTGTCAATCAATCTAAAGACAAAAGATAATTAAATCAATCCGATGATAAGTCGACAATCTCACAAACCCAATCACAATTTAGATTCGATCACAAGAATTATCAAAACCTAAATCTAACCAAGAAATCATTACCCAAACATGGAGATTAACCACACATAATGAAGGGAGAAGAGGAGGCAATGCGGTCGAAGAGTGCCGCTGCTGCTGACCGACGCTCGCTTCTCGCGCAGATCTGGGCTTCGGTGGTGCTGCTTTCCGGCGGCTGTTGGTCGAGTGCCGACGCTGCCGTTGCTCGTTCACCGCCCGCACTGATCTAGCTCTCCGGTGATGGTCTTCTCTGGCGGCTGTCTTCTCCTCCTTCGGGTTCTTCAATGCTTTTTTTTTCTTTTCAGAGGAAGTAGCCGCCCCCCGCTGTGATGATTCTTTCCCTTCTTAATGGATGAACAAGAGAACAAAATCGATTTACACGAGAGAATCAAATCCCCAAGATTGATTTCTTTCCTAATCTCCTGCGTTGCTTGCCCTTTTTTTCCTGATTTCCTTAATTGCTGCGCGTGATTGCTGTTGCAAGCTGCTGAAGGCTGCTTCTTTGCTGCTTGGCTGGGAGTGCTGCTGTGTTGACTATGGGCTGAATCGCTACTGATTGGATCTGCAAGTTGCTGCTGCCGTTGAGCGGTTAATGGGCTGAATGAATTGACCGCTGCTTGGCTGCAGCTTGCAGCTGGCGCTGTTCAAGCTTCCAGGCGTGAATTGGATGGTTGTAATTTATGTTGCTGCGGCTTGTTGCAAAATGGTGGGCCGCTTGTGGCTCTTCATGGAATGCTATGGTGGGCCGCCTGTTGGTAATTAATGTTGCTGATTGTTGCTGCAAGTGGACTTCAATGATGAATCACATGGCTGTGCATGGTGGCAACATATGATTGGACTAAATTGCTTCAAGCTTCTTTAAGTTGCACTCTTCGACTACATGGACTTATGTGATTAATAAATATCCGGGTCACACGACACGCTCCATTAAGCACCGAAAAGACCTGTAAAAATTAATAAAATATTATAAGCATAAAAACAAGTCTTTTAATATGTTTTAAGCGCAACAACATTTATTAAATCCTAAACTAAAAACATAATTAAAATTAAACTAAACTCATAATAAAAATGCTAATGGACTACTAAAACGAGCATAAATAAGTCGTTTTCCATGACTTATCACCACATCCCAGTAGAGATAGAGCACAAAGTGTTTTGGGCTATCAAAGAATGTAATCTGAGGTATGAAAAGGCCGGGAAAGAAGGAAAACTCCAATTGCGAGAAATGGAGGAATTAAGAAATGAGTCATTTGTGAATGTAGAAATTTACAAGCAAAGAAACAAAGTTTGGCATGACAGAATGATCTCACGGAGGAACATTGAAGTCGGATAGAAGGTGTTGCTTTTTCACTCTCGTTTGATGCTTTTCCCGGAAAAGTTACGATCAAGATGGCTAGGACCTTATGTAGTCGTTGCAGTAAAGCCGTCAGAATGCGTTAAAATTCGAGATCTGAAGTCAGAAAACTAGTTTCTTTTGAACGAGCACAGATTGAAGCTATATCATGAGGGTGTTCCTAATGGAGAAGCTGAGGAAACCCCGTTAGACGACCCTTCATAGGATTGAAATCACTTGAAGTCGGGCAAAACAACTCTACACAATTGCGCTACTGGGAGGCAATCAAGAATTTTTGTATTATTTATAGAGGACCCTTTCATTTAGGGTATTAGGTTTCATTTTGTTCACATTTTAATTTTAGCTCGTTCTTTCATATTCGTCTATAACGAGTGTTTTGCAGGTCAAAATGACAAAAAGTTTCATTCAAGCAGAAAAAGACATTTAGGCAAATCTGCACGAAGCTCAAAACTAAACGAACACACACGAAGAAAAGAACCAACATGGGAGATAGTGTTTTCATCAAGTTACAAAAGAACCATTTAACAAACCATCAGAATTTTAACACGTTTAAAGTGACGGATTCGAATCATTTTCATCCATGTCTGCAACATCTTCATCATCTTCCTCCTATGAGTCTCCTACACCATAGTTAGGAGAAAACCCTTCTATCCACCTCCAGTTTTAGGCAGAAGTACCGTACAGGCTCTCCAACCAATCAATCATCACATCTGATAATGAAGAAGCTGATAATTAGTTCCAACAAAACGACAATGACTAGGGACAGAGAGGAACACTTATGAGGATGAGGTCGAGTAGCAATGTTGAAGATTTTAAGGTGATGCAGAGTGATGATCAAACTCTGATGGGGATGAGAACGAGCGGTGCTAATAAGAGTTGTATGAAAGTCATATTCCCATGGCATCAACCCTGTCCCAGCAAGGGGTCTAGGCGTATCCACTGGAATACGAAAAATGTTGCGAAGCGGCCAGTCTTGGCAGATGACCAACATGAATTTCCTCATCCATAAAGGTGAAACCGTTCCAGGCCTCATCAATCGACAACCCTCTCTAGGCAGAGAGTAGAAATATCCTCCTCCTTCAGGTGTGGATCAGAGACTCAGGCATGCATCAAACATACCCAGAGAAGGAGGCATCTCGGCAACCCCACTCTCAATAATGAAAGCCGCGATGTATGCAATATAAGAAGGAGAGAGTTGGGCTTGGAGGAGTCGGTAACACTAGAAAACAGTTACAAAGAAAGGGTGAAGTGGTAATCGGAGACTGTTGGTAAAATGGTCCAAATGGACAGCCAAGGCTAGATCAGTCCTGAAGTCAGTCATGGTATCATGGGGGGAGGGTCTCACATCTATAGCAGAAAGAATGTTTGTGGCCTGATCGATTTCAATAACTTGCCTTCCAGGCAATGAAGCCACACTTGCTCGTCGGACAGCAGCCATGGTTTCTGGCAATGAAAGGAAGAAGAAGGAGAAAAATGGCCTAAGGAGGAGGAGAATGAGAAGGAATGGGTGAAAGACTCTAGGGTACCGGCTCCTCTTTTAAAAGGCGAAAGATGAAGCATCATAAGGGAAATGAAGAGGCACAGCTACTCGCTGAAAACACGTTGATGACAGAGTTAATGCACACGTTTCCCAGAGAACAGTGAAAAGACGCGACCAGAGATTCTGATTGACCACGAAGCAATTTTTTTCAGAAAGATTCTTAACTCTTTTATAAAACTCTCTATCACCTTGACCATTTATTTTTGTTTTTATTAAATTAATCCATTTAAATTTTGTATCTCTCAATTCATTATTATCATTCCTCCTATGTTCTCGATTTTATTTTCTGGACGACCACTTTATCAAATATTCATAATTCTCAACAAATAAATGAGCAAATGATGGAATTATTTGGCAACTTTACACGATGCTAAATGATGTTCGTTCAATTATAGATCAGAAGTTGAAGAGATTAAAGATTAAGAAGTCTGAGAAGGATCGTGGGCAGGAACGACTACAAAAGCATTGACATTCTCGTACTCTGATTAAGAGCTGGGTCTACCACTTGTCCATCCAAGCTAAGAGAAGGAATATGCTCTTCATGAAGCGTCTCATGCATAGAACCACTTGGAATGATGACTACATGAGGATCTTCTAGCACTGGTGAAGGTACTCGTTCTAAAGGCTTCTCAACCAAAGGAGGAACGAGTTCTTGCCCAACTTCATAAGGTTAAACCAATGCTTGATAAATCACTTTAAGTTGACCTTCTCCCACTGTTGCAGTCTGCTCCTGCCCATTACCCTCATTTTGCTTCGAAGCCTAACTACTCATGAAAATGACAGGATTAGAAGGGATAGCCGCATCATTCCAAACGGGTGTAGTAGGCAGAATGGGAGCAAATTCCGGAGCTTCTGGGATACCCAGAGTTAAATCAGGAACTAGTCCATCTAGCACATTCACTAGCATGCCTTGAGACTCCAATACTCGTTTCACTTGATGCTTCCAAAGAGTAAAGCCATTGTCAAACTTGGGTGGTACAATAGGACCGACAATCTTATGAAATTCTTCTGAGGCGATAAACTCGCGAATAGTCGTCTGTGTGAACAAATTCAATTATAAGGGCAGCAGCAAGGCCAACTCATCTTTCTTCCTCCGTTGCCACTCAAGGAGCTCGGCCAGCACTACTGCTCATTTTTGCTCTTCATCTGCATAGTGCATTGTTGCAATCTTGTCTTCCTCCAACAGGCGAATGGATCAGCAGCAGCATCACACTCAGACTTGCACACATTGTTTGTTTCCCGCAACGTTGCATCCTCGGCCTCTTTATCTGCAAGCTCTCTTTCCCTACGAGCCAATCTATCTTTCAAATCATTTATCACACGTTCTTGAAGTTCAGCCTTATCCTTCAGTGTCTTCACACTGTCCTTCAGCACAGAAATTTCTACATCAAATCCTTTGAGCTCCTCTTCTCGTTGAGCCACTTTCTTCCCCAAATCTTTCATCTCTGCTTCCAGTCCTCTAATTGTTGTGTCTTGTCGCCCAACCCTATCACTCAGCTCTTTATCCTTTTTCTTCAACTCATCCACCTTGTCCACCAGCTCTCTCTTCCTAGCCAAAGCTTCATCTCGATCCTCTTATAACTTTTTGATTGTTGTATTGGCATGAGCAACTGCACTATCCCGCTCCTTCTTGAGATTTCCAATCGTTTGATTCAGTTGCACCAGCTGATCCGATAATACATCATTTTGCTCTCCGAGATCAGCGTTTGCCTTCCGTGGCTCATCCAATTTTCCCTTAGCTTGATCTAATTCAACTGTGGCTAAAGTCCATCTCTTCGTCTGAGCATCCGCTGCTCGTGCACTTTGCAAGTAATCGTTGTTCTTTTTCAATAAAGCAACTTGATTCTGTAAGTCTTTTATGCGTTTCTCATCCCCAGCATGTTTAATAAGAAGGTCGTGCAAACAATTAGTGAAGTTCCCACAAAAGAGCGATGTTTGCAAACGAGCATATCAGATTCAGGAAGATACTCGGGCTGAAGCCTGACACATCATTGCCAATTCTGTTGTAATGGGGAATCGTTGCATCCGTTCCCAGTCTGCTGGGGTGGCACACCCCTTCAAAATATCTAATATTGCAGATGCCTCAGCTCTGAATGACTCCTCCAGGGGAAAAGATGGAATGTACTTGTAGTCTGGCATCACCTCCGACTGAGGAGTATGACAGGCCCTGGTTGGTTGGACAACGGCAGTATAAAATTTGTCAATTCGCAACCCTGTCTCTAACTCATCAGGAAGAGCACCGGCTGCTTGATCAATTGTCTCATCATCAGGATTGATCTCCGCTCCTTGAACCTCGGTTGTTTTCCTTTTCTCAGCATTCTCTTTTGTTTGAGCCCGTGTCACTCTTCATCCTTGTTTCTTCATCCAGAGAGAAGGCAATAACTGGAGAAGAGGAAGCTGCAACTATAAGCTTCACCACGGGTACCTTAATTTCGAACTTCTTTCCTGCTATGGTAACGTCCGTAATAAACTCAAATCCTTCCTCTGTCTGTGACTTCCATGATTTCTTAGGGCTCTTCTGCTGAGAAGGGACTGCAGACGAGCCTGGCATAACACTTGAACGAGTATTTCCGAAAGGAGACTTAGATGCCTAGGCTGGCTCGCCTATTGGTTTGCACTTCTTAGTCTACAACTGAGGAGCCTCTAGCTCTACTGAGGGACTAAGTGTGAGGGGTGCCAGCGCAGAAGCCCCGACACTTGGATCTGAGGACTCGTCATCTTTAGGGTGGGCCACCACTCGACGAGCCAGATAAGCCTTCAAATGTTCGAATAACATCTCATCACCTACACAAGTGGCAACAAAAGCGTGTGATCAGTAAAAAAAATGAGGGGGATAGTCATTTTGACAAGCATCTTAAGGAATGCGCAATGGAACATACGGGGATGGGGGAGTGTGGCGATTCCATGTTTCTCCAACGCCTCGTTGATAATCACCTCAAACCACTAAGGAATCGACCTTCGTTTGGACTTAAAGGTATCTTTTAGGGCCTGTTGTCTTGGCGATAATTCGGTAGGAGTTGCTGGTTCAAGATGATTACGAGGTTCATTTGGGAAGCTCGTATCCAACCCCCAATCTGAATGTGTTACATTGAGAAATATTCTTTTCCATAATCTTATATCTTTGGTGAGAACAATCTTAAAACTCGGAGCAGGAGTGAGTTGGCGATACCCACATGATTTGGTCACTGGACAAGACCGGACAATCGATGCAAATACAGCCAATGAAGGCTTGTCTCCATGCGCCTTACACATGATGATAATGGCCACGATTAGGGCAATGACATTCGGATGAAGGAAAGACAGTATAAGCCGGTATTCTCTCTTAACATCCACCACAAACGAATGAAGAGGAAATAATAGCCCACAGAGAAACACTGCAAGAAAATTAATAATAGCCCATTAACAAAGAAAAAATCTTTCGTGAATAATTCAAAATATGTTGTCTATAATTTTTAACGATAATAAAATATTTCTGTCGTGAGTTGTCGTTAAAACTATTCTCGTTAAAAATTTATAACGACAAATAGTAATAGTATGTCGTGATAAAATTTTAACATGGGAACACAAACTGTCGTCAATAGAATATTTTAACGACAAAAAATTAATATATTAACGACAACATGATAGCATTAAATAACATCAAAATATCATATAATAATCTATCAACGAGAAGATTAATTTGTCGTTAATATACTAATATTACCATTAATATCAATATATATTATTACATTTAATATATATATATATATATACATATATATATATATATATTACTTCTTGTTTTTATTAATATCAATAAATATTGATATTAATAAATAAAAACAATTTCATTACAACAATTGTAAACCAATGAAAATTTCACTACAAAAATTAAAAACAATCAAATGCATTATACATAATCCAAATTCGAATGTATAATCTAAATTTTCTACTAAATGATCCATAATATGACACGAATTAATATTTCTTCCTGACAATACCCACTTTCATTATTTGCATATCTATCTACCTACCACAAAATTTCCAACAGATGCGGCAGCAACAGCAAAACAACAGTTTACAACAAGCCACAGCAGCAGCACCCAGCTACAACAAAAGGCAACAGCAGCAACAGAAGGCAACAACAGCAACAGAAGGCAACAACAGCTAGTACGTAGGAGCACGTAGCAACAACGGCAACACACACAACACAGTAGCAACAGCAGCACACACCAGCAGCAGCACACACCAGCAACAAAACCATCACGTAGCAATAGCAGCAGTAGCACATAGAAGCAACACCACACACAATTTTAAACCATAACAACATAACGACAACAATGACAACAATCGTGGAACAGAACTCATATGTAACTAAGATGCTTGAAATACAAGTAACAAACCAAGTGAGGAAATTAAGGGTAGTAGTTACACAAAGAGATCATTGCAGTCATTCGTTGGTATTACTAGTAAAGAAATGGGGCCACCCAATGCACCAAGCCCAACACTGCAGGAAGCAGACAAAATTAGTGAACCAGACATATTACATGTCATGCAGTCTCAACCATGCATTCTAGAGATGCCAGTTCTAATATGTGAAATCATGACCTTGATATCCATATGAACGTATAGCTGGACAAAGATATAGATATAATGAAAGAGAACAGGAAACAACATTAATACCGTAAGCAAAAAAGACTACATAGAAAGAAAGAAACAAAGAGAATAAAAAAAAAAACATGCTTCAGATTTCAGATATGAGTGGACATAATTAGGAAAAGGAAAACTTAGTTCAAAATCAGCACATACAGATCCACCTGCACCAAGAGCAGTAAGGTCCTCAAGTAGATGAAGCCTAACCTTTCCAGCTTTAGTCAAGTTCTCTCTTATAGATGGATCACCAGAAACAGTGTCAGATTCCCTATAAATGCACAAGTCATTCATCAGAAATATAAGTAGGAACAAGCATAAAGAATTAGCTCGGATCATAAGGTACCTACTAGTTCTCAAGAATTACCAAGACTATATAGCTCTTGGCTTGAATGCCCTTACCATGTCTCACAAAGGAGCAGAAAGAACAGAAATGAACTATGAAGCGATGAAATGAAACCTAAAAGCATGTTTAGGAGAGGTAAGGGACATAATGATTCAATGATAACCAAGAACTTCTACAATGACTCAATTATCAACAATTTTAATTTATTGCAAGATTAGCTAGGAACTGAAGAAATGATAAGGTTTGCTTGTAGCAAGTTTTATCTTACTCAGGATGGTGGATACTGCGGCTAACATCCTTTAGTGGGATTTGGGTCTGAGATCCTAGAGCAGCAGACTGAGGCTATCTCAGAGTAAATAAGAAGAATGGTAATAAGTAATCAAATAACCCACATGCAAAAAGACAATAGAATATGTAATAAGTGATGAATCTTAATAATTCAAAGAAAAAGTACCTTATTGACAGATGCCAATGGGAGATCACCATTACCAGCACACTTAATTGAATTAAATACATCACCTATTAGAAAATCAAGCCGGCCAAAATTTTAGTTGATAATTAGACAATTGTGAATGCCCTGGTCTAAAGACGTTTAAAAGATTATCTCCATGAGCATGGAAAACAAATTGCATAAGTCAAAAATCTGTGAGGGTCATAAGGTACTGAAAAAATGCACCAAATCCAACATTGTTATACACCGCATCGGATTAACCGGACATTGAAAACATTTAAGAAATTAAGTGGTATTTATTTTGGTAATTTTGTAGTTTTGGGGATTTAATTTGGATTTAATTTAAAAAATGACTCTTTTAGGAGTAAAACGGTTATTTGGAGAAAACGACTTCGGAATTTAATGATTTTAATGCCATTGGGTTTGTTACGAAAAATTTAGAACATCGACTATTAATTATTGAAAGCTTGGAGTTGGATATAGATTTTTTGTACAACTTTGTTTTTAATGAACTAATTAAGTTAATATAAGAGAAGTTAGATGAAGGTTACCAATTGTTTTTTTTAGCTGCACGTGGAGATGCAAATGAGTTCCAGCCCATATTTTGTTGACTTGTTAGTATTGTACCAAAGATATATAATAACTTTATTCTAGTAGCAGGACTGAGACAAGAAAAAGGTGCACCAATACCTCAGATACATAGAGAGAAGCAACAGAAGGGCCAAGACCCATCCCAGTTCCAACAAG
>JAOWBR010180121.1:0-10775 GCA_028571145.1 Dionaea muscipula
AGACATAAAGGCCTGTAAAAAACTGAAAAAGTAGAAACAACAGTAGGAGATGTGAGTAGACAACGGATAAGTGGCACAACTATATTGTCCATTTTGTTGTGCGATAGGGAGATCTGAATATGATGGGAAAGAAGGCGCCAGAACAGAGGTTGGAGAGTCAAGTGACCCAGACGGGATTCCAGTACGGGTCGGTCCAGGTGCAACTACAACTATAAGAGAAGAATCTAACTCTCCCGGAGGAAGAACATGACCAAAAGATACAATTGGACAAGGATGACTCATATACACCTGTAAAGAGGAACATGTGGCTGCTGAGGTGGAACATGTGGTGATGGCACTAATGAACGTGGAACAAGTTCATAAACAAGGGTATCATCAGCGACACTAGAGAAACACTATGATAACCGAGCGAAAGAAGAAGGGAAAGCAAAAAGGGTATACTCATCAAAAGTGGCATCAGCATCAGCATCAACAGACACACAAAAACACTCTAAATCAAGAGAATAACACCTATAATCTTTTTGTGTATGAGAGTAATCGAGAAAGATACACCGAAGGGATTTGGGATCAAGTTTAGTAAGGTGAGGGCAGATACGTCGTACATAACATGCAACATAGCATGTGCACCTAAAAACACGTAAGGGGAGAGGATAAAGTGAATGTAGTGAGGTGTCTGTAAACAAAACATGGTGATGAATCTCTCCACAAACAAGAGAGGACGACATACGATTGATAAGGTAGGCCGTAATCAAAATTGCCTCACTTCAGAAAATCTTGATTTGGAACATATGGGTCAGGGTCACCTTTTAAGAGGTGATGGTTTTTACGCTTGGCAACCCCATTTTGGGGTAGTGTATTAGGACAAGAAGGCTCATTGCCAATTCCACAAACGGCTAGAAAGGTCATAAATGAAGATGAGAAATATTCGTGGGCATTATCAACAACGACAATACAACCACTTCCCACTGGGTGGAGTCGATCACACGTATCCATAAGATACATGCACGTAACGCAAGATCCGATAATTTATACTGCGCTGACAGTCGACTACCTAACAGACACTACCTTAACTTAATCAGATGATTAAGTTTGAGTTAAATATAATAATATAAAAAATATATAGTAATAACAATAATAATAAATAATATAACATTATAGAATAAAAATATATGTCCAACGTAATGCTTATGTATGCTAATGAATAAATATATTCGCGGGCATTATCGCTCCTAAAAATGGGTATAGGAAGAGAAAATTGTCTGTATCTTAACATAAAAAACAATTAAGATAGAGAATAACTCATAACAACGTTTCATCAAATACAACCAGGTCATATATGAATAGTTATCGACAAAGAAAACAAAATAACAAAAATCAGTCTGTGACTCAACAACATATAGACCCCAAACGTCAAAATGAAGTATCTCAAATGGAGCAGAAGCGGTTATTGACTCTAACCCAAAAGCGGTGAGAAAAGGACTAAACCTCTGAACATAAATGCTTGAGACTGGAAAATGATAGATAGCCAAGACGATAATGGAGATCCAAAGTAGTGACGGAGAGACTAAAACAAGCAACAGGAACATGGGAGGTGACTCTGGCTTGAACACGTAGAGACGTCCTAATGTGCGTCAACCCTTACCAATAGTCTTCTTCATCAACAGATGCTGAAACTCACAAATTACCAAAAAACACAACACGACACCGATGAGTCCGAGTCAGAGAACTCTTAGATAATAAATTAAAAGGAATTTGGTAAGTATAAAACAGAGCACAAAGTGAAGGAAGGAGTAAGAAAGACTCTCCCGATCCCCGTGACCGGAATATGCGAGCCATTAGGGTTACTAGGAATCGTATTCCTAAGACGATCTCTTCTCCAATCCGACCCCAACGTCACGTTTAATGGATGTCTCGAAGTCGATCACGTTCTCCTCTTCTCTCTCTCTCTCTCTCTCTTGTGCTCTCTCTAGTTTGCAGGTCGTACCCTTCTAGTTGCATCCCTTCTCACCAAATAACCTAACCGGACCTTATATAGGTGCGCTTAGCTGACCACGATAGGCACCTAACAGATGCCAGGCGACTCTGCCTCTTTCTCGGCCAGACGCCCGCACATGCGCCTGTTGCTTGCCTGTTGAATTCGGCACGTTCTCGTTCAGGCATCCGAACAGGTGCCTGTTGCCTGCCTATTGCTGTGATAGGTTGCGTGTTGCCATCTGCGCCCAGTACAGGTGTGAGCACCCAATGTCTGTCTCACCCGCGGACCGCAATAGGCGATCTAGTAGGCGCCTGTTAGGCTGCTTGTTGTCGTCTGCGGCCACGACCGCTTCGTTGCTGAACCACACTTGCTGGAAAGTCACACAACAAAGATCTTTTTTTTTTTTTTTTTAATAATTCAGATGTCTGGGCTAGCTTACGTGCACCTCGACTAATTCTAATGGATTCAATCCCACCGGACGTTTGTGGGGAGCCCATTTAAAGCCGAGACGCTGTCTTGTACGTCCATGGCCCAACAGGGCGTTTGTTTCCCAGGGGATTCAAACCTGAAACTTGGGAGAAATCCCCACCAAATCTTTCAGGTCTTTCACCTGGGACAATCCTACTGGGTTAACAGAGATCTTGGTTGTTGACACATTTTTATGCTAGGAGCAAGGTTATGCTGTAATTATGCACTATCTTTGGAAGATGAGGCTCTTTCTCTTCTCATGTATGAGCATTTCAAATTGTTTCTACAGGTCTTAGCTTTCACTACCAGGCTAGGCAGCTAGAGCCACTAGGCCACTTTGCCAAGCTGAATAGAAATTTGTGTTGGATGCCTTGTTGTGCTGCCCTTGCAGCTGCAAAGTGTGTGAACAGGGATGCTATTTAATCATCCACTCAGGTCTAAGGTTAATGGGTCTGCAAACTAAAAACTGCTGCCAATTGAGCTTTCATGGGAACTTCTTTTTCTGGTTTCAAAAGACCTCGGATTGAGTGAGGTGTTACATCTGCAAGATTATGAGGGTAAATTGATCTCTCAGTGTTGGATTTGTTCAGAAGAACACATTGAGTTCTATAGGTGTCGTTGAAACATGTACATATTTTGGAAATTGATGGTTGATTTTCAGTGGCTTGGTAGGTACTTTCATCTTTAATTTGGGCTAGGTAGAGTTTGTTTTGCTGACAAGTTTAATTATTGTTGATTGGGGTTGAGAAAGGTGTGGAATGTTTTATTTAGGTGCCAACAGTTAACCTCTTGAGGACATGCCTTTGTTGTACCTCAAACTTTTTGTTTCGAAGTCATATGTTGATTAGCTGGGTGGTGATGGAGGTAGCCTAGGAGCGGCCGTGGGTGATTTGAAGGCTCTAATGTCTAAGTTTTGGGAGTAAAAGCAGATTTCAGGGGATAATACTACTACTTGAGGTGTCAACCATCAAGCAAGAATTTTCTATTTACATGAAGGGTCGCCTGAAAGTTATCCATTTATTTAACATGGTCCATAAGCACTTCTTCTCTTGAGCAACTCTACAGAAAACTACTTTTGTTTTTTTCTGTATAAAATCTTTTTGCTGATGCCATAGGTGTTCTAAATGTATCCAGCGCTGCTTGTTTGATGAAACAGGTGGTGGCTTTGAGGGAGGATGGATGCCCAAAAATATGGGTCGTGACTTCCGATCATGATCAACAACATGCTGCTTATGGAGCGGTGAGCATTCTCCTATTCTTTGTGATAATTGAGTCGGTTGAGTATTTTCTTAAGCTCTTCCATTCTTCTTTTTGTTTTCCTTGACTGCTATTTCTTATTTACTTCCATCTAATGCATACTTTTTGCATGTTATTTTACTTCAACAATCTGCTTTCACATCATCTATGCTTGAGATTGCATTCATCACTAGTGTTATATGATATATTGGTTAACTTGGTTAGCATTTTGTGCTTTATTGGTCTGTGGATGACCTACATTACTCTGCACTATCTTTTGAGCATCAATCTTCCCTTGGGTAGAAGTAAAAGGTGTTGGATTCTGGAGGAGAACATCAGAAAGAAGTGGAAGTTAGAAAAGTTCAGCACTTATCAGAAAATTACATTAAGATATCTGCTCCCTTGTATCCCCATTCTCCTACAGATAAGAGTGGTTTTTGCATAAATCTTACTTGTAGTTTAATGGAGGATTCGTGGTTAGTTCATGGTGTACCCATGACTAACAGACATTATCTATAAGCCACTCAACCCATCATCATCATCATCATCATCATTCTCATAGCCAAATCTCAATAGAAGGGGTCAGCCGCATATATCTGTTAGGTTACATACATAGAGATCCAACAAATATAGTGTGTTGGTTGTCGGTTACCTAACACGCACTATCATTGCCTAATCAAAATATCAAATATTAAGTTTGAGCTATATAAAATCATATCGAGTAATATAATACAATATGCAACAATATATATAATAATGTATAACAAATGCATGGCATTGCTTGATAACATAAACACCCCTAGCTAACTCGCTAAACTAATTAACTAACTAGCCTTCTAACTAACTAACTCACTCCTTATGACCGCTTTCCACTAGGTGATATCAGCAACCTGTATCCTCCTCTTACAATCTGTTCTATGTAAAACATCCGTTACACGAAATTGTAGTATAGCAAGGTCCGTACGAATAACCTCATCTCACGTCTTCTTCAATCGTCCCATGTTTCTTCTACCTTTCAATACAATGAACTCCACTCTCCTAGTAGGCGCATTGGACGGTCTTCGCCATATGTCATTTGCCCACCGCTGGCGTCCATCCCACATTATTATCAACCATCGGTATCACCTCGATCAGCCTGCGAAGCTCTTCATTCCTTATTTTATTCATTCGAGTAACACTGCGCATCCATCTCAGCATATGTATCTCGGCTACCATCTTCGTCTATGTGTGACTCTTTTTCGGTCAATACTCTGCCTCGTAGAATAAAATTGACCTAATCGCAGTCCGATATTTTTTTTTTTTTTCAAGTTTAAAAGTACCCTCTTGTCACTTAAAACACCAGATGTGGCTTTCCATTTTAGCCAACCCGCATTAATCTTGTGTGTCCTCGTCAATCTTTTCATCCTCTTGGATAAGAGCTCCTAAGTATTTAAACTTGTTTGTCCTACAAACATCACATCCATCCACCAACACTTACGGGACACCCTGCGTCTCACCCCTAAACACACATTTGATGTACTCCGTTTTACTCTTGCTAATCCGGAGTCTCCTAGCCTCTAAGGCTACCATCCATTTCCTTAACTTATCTTAAACACCTTCTCGAGTCTTATCCATTAAAATAATATCATGTGCAAAGAGCATACACTATGATACTTCTTCCCACACCTCTATATCAATCTCGTCTAGGACTGACGTAAATAAGTACGAACTTAAAACGGACCCCTGGTGTACACCAACGGTTTTTGGGAAGTTATAGTGAGCCCTCTGACCGTCCTGACACAAGTCGTCGCCCCTGCATATATATCGTTAATGACATCAATGTACTTCTTACTCACACCTTTCTTCTGTAGCATTTATCAGACCACTTCTCTCTACATTCGATTATACGCCTTCTCAAGATCAATGAAGACCAAATGAAGGTTTGTCTTCTTCTATCTAAACTTCGCCATCATACCACGCATCTGGTAAATGGCTTCCATAGTAGAGTGTTCAGACATGAACCTAAGCTGATTTTTAGCTACCCTAGTTGTCTTTCACAACCTCTGTTCAATCACCTTTTCCCATAATTTTATAATGTGACTCACAAGCTTAATACTGCGGTAATTCGTACACTCCTGCACATCTCCTTATTTTTTAGAGAGGCACAATGGTGCTCTTTCGTCAAACGTTCGATGTCTTTCCTACCAAGATCCTATTAAACAACCCATATAACCACACCGTTCCAACCTGCCCCAAAATCTTCCAGATTTCAATTGGCACTACATCTGGGCCAACTACCTTCCGACAACTCATAGTCTTCATCGCCCTCATCACTTCCAACACTTGTATGGGCCTGACGTATGTCAGGGTACTAACCCTCTTGATATCTTCAACTCACAGCTCATCCAAAACGGTTTTCCCTTCATTTAAAGCTTCCAAAAGTAGTCACCTCATCCTTCCAGTATGGCTACCTTCTCTGTCAAGACCGAATTGTTCTCCCCTTCAATACATTTAACATTACCCACATCTCTACACTTTCTATCCCGTAATTTCGCTCGTCGGTACACGTCGTTTTCTCCCTCCCTCGTGCCTAACCTAGCATAGAATCCTTCATATGTGTTACAAGAGACAATGAGAGAAAAATAGAAGTTATCTCATTCATTAAGGGTTAAACCCTTATATACTACAATACACAAAAGTACCAAATTACTCTTAGCTAGCATAACATATAACACACATCATAACACTCCCCCTTAAGCTAGAGCATATATATTAATCATGCCCAACTTGTTACATATGAACTCAACTCGGCTCCCCGCTAATGATTTGGTGAGAATATTGACAAGCTGATCACAAGTCTTCACATTGCTCAAACACTACATCACCTTTCTGGAGTTTCTCTCGAACAAAGTGGCAGTCCACCTCAATATACTTCGTACGTTCATGAAATATTGGATTCGAGGCAATATGAATAGCTGATAGACTATCACACCACAACTGAGCTGACCTTGGAGAAGAATATCTCAACTCATCCAGTAACTGCTGAAGAAAGGAGACGCTACTCAAATGGGTTAAGGCACGATACTCAGACTCGGCACTAGACCTGGCCACAACAGATTGTTTCTTGCTTTTCAAGAAGACTAGATTGTCACCAACAAACACGCAATAACTCGTGGTGGACTTTCGATCAAATGGTGAACCAGCCCAATCAACATCAGAGATCACTGTAGAGTAAGCCATGACTAGGATGTTCCTTAATATACCTGAGAATATGCATGGCAACTTCCAAATGAGGGACTTGAGGATCAGACATGAATTGACTAACCACACTAACAGAAAAGGCAATATCGGGGCGAGTGATGGTAAGGTAGTTCAACATATCCACTAGCCGCCTATATCTATCAGGATTAGCACACACCTCACCATCTTCAGACCTAAGCTTTGTCCCTGGGCGCATAGGAGTGTCACTAGGCTTTGCACCTATCATGTCAGTGTCCTAAAGCAAATCCAGAGCATACTTGCGCTGAGATAAAAAGATTCTCTGTTTGCAACGGGCTACTTCAATCTCTAAAAAATATCTCAAGGAGCCAAGATCTTTGGTTTGAAACTGATTTTGAAGAAAAGTCTTTAGGGAGGCAATTCCTGCAGTATCACTCTCAGTAATAACAATGTCATCCACATAAACCACATGGAGAATACAACCAGTACTAGAGTGACGAAAGAATACCGAATGATCCTTGGCAGACCTCCTCAAACCAAAGTCTGAAATCATGGAGCTAAATCTTCCGAACCATGCTCTAGAAGATTGCTTCAACCCATATAAGAACTTCTTCAATCGACACACATAGCCAGACTCCCCCTGAGCAACCATCCCCGAAGGTTGCTCCATATAAACTTTCTCTTGCAGATCACCATGAAGAAATGTATTATTAATGTCAAGCTGATATAAAGGCTAACGAGAAGAAGCAGAAAGAGAAATCAGCAGACGGGCAGAGGCCATCTTGGCCATTGGAGAGAAGGTTTCGGTATAGTCCACACCATACACCTGGGCATAACCTTTGACCACCAAACGGGCCTTCAAACGTGCAACAGAGCCATCAAGATTCACTTTCACGACGTAAACCCACTTGCAACCAATAGCCCGCTTCCCTGGAGGCAAGGGAACAAGGTCTTATGTCTGATTAGCCTCAAGGGCTTCCTTCTTCTCAACCATAGCCTACCGTCATCCAGAAGAAACAAATGCATGCTGAGAAGGAGACACACCAGCATAAAAGATATGAGCAGACATTGGATAGGAAACACAACTACGCTGATGCTTGCGCAGGGCAATAGGAACATCCAAATCTAAGGATGGAAAATCATGTGAAGAATCCAATGACACAGGAGCAGGAGTGGGTGCAGGAGAATCTATGGGAGGTTTAGGAACAACTGCGGAACCCCAAGAAATCACAGGATGATAGCCGCGAGTATAAACTGAAGAGGTAGAGAAACCGATGGAGGAGCAGTTGAAGGAGTCGGTAGAGAAACTGATGGAGGAGTTGGTGGAGGAACTGGTGGTGGAACTAGTGTAACAGGCGAAGAGGCCAGTGCAGTAGCTGATGTAGAAACCGATACAACAGGAGTTAACTCATAGATAAGAATATCATCCACTATAGAAGACTCAGATGGCTGCTCAAGAGTGGAAGAGGAAGAACCAAATGGTGTAGCCTCCTTAAACATGACATCGACAGGTATACAAAATCGCTCCAAGACAGGTAAGTAGCACCGATAGTCCTTCTATGTCCGAGAGTAGCCCACGAAGATGCAACGCAAAGACTTAGATCCAACTTGGTAAGACCAGGTCGAATATCGGGTACATAACAAGTACAACCAAAGATCCGTAAAGGCAAAGGATGATAGAGAAAAGTACTCTGTAGGGAATCTTCCCCTGAAGAACAGAAGATGGCATACAGTTTATCAAACTAGGCGAGAAGCGAGGCGAGGCGAACCCTTGTTGCCTCAGACGACTGAAGCGAGGCGAGGTGCAGTGAGGCGAGGTGAGACGAAGGCCTAGGCGTGAGGCGAGATGAGGCGAGAGGCGAGCGAGGCGAGAGACTAGGCAAATTTTTTTTAAATACTGCACTTGGTTTAAAAATTGATCCACTTTGTTTAAAAAAAACTGCACTTGGTTTAAAAAATGATCCACTTGGTTTAAAAAAACCTCTCACCGACTCACCCTCTCCACTGTTTAAAAAAAAACTCCACTTTGTTTTTAAAAAACTCTCACCCTCTCCACACGCAGGCTCTCTCTCTCTCACGGGCACCCCTAGCTGCTGTTGTGCTAGATTTACTTTTGCTTTCAAAACCGGAGTTGCATTTGATGACGAAGAAGATGCCTTTATGATATACTAGACATGCATGTGTTATGTCTTGCTTAAAACTTTGATCTTTGGCTCTTATTGTTTTGCTAAACTTGAACAATTTTGTTTAATTATTTTTGTCATCGTTAGACATCACATCTGTGAATTCATGGTAATATGTTGTGATTTTATTTTCTAAATTCTACTATCTTTGATAATGGGTGGCTTAGTTGTTCTATGAAGTATATTCTACTATTTTTTTTAGCAATCTCGCCTCGTGTACAAAAAGCGCTCGCCTCTCCTCGAGTCGCCTCGCCTACTCTTTTTTAGACCTTGTCGCCTCATCTCGCCTTATCGTTTTGAAAACACTGACAAGTTATACAAAATTAGGAATAACTCAGCAACATAAGTTACTTACATGTTCGAAGACACTTTAATTCCGCTCACATCCGGACGAGCTACAAGTAAGACTGAGGACCTTTATGACAAATTTCTGTATGTCGAGGCATTCACGACCAAATAAACTCCACCACTCAACTATCACAATATCATTATAAGACTAATTAGAAAATTTAATAGCTTAAAATACTATACATAATCACGTATTAAAATTACCTGGTGTTTTAATGTATCTTTGTCTAATTGCCATGGGAGACCCAAATAGTCCAGTAGCATTTTCATATATAAGCAAGCCTTCAAGAACTCTATCTTGTGCTCCTGCAGTCGGGACCATTCTTTCTATGCAGTTTATAAAGCCACCATAGACCTTCGTATCCTCTTTCACGCTGTGAGGATTTTTATAAAAGAATTCAGGATTTAAATAGTAGCCCGATGAATGCAAATCTTGGTGTAATTGCACACTCCACCTATTATCGATTATTTCAAATACGGCACGATATTTGTCCTCCTTCCCCTCAAATGTATTAATGATGGTCGCCTTGGCCCTATCCATGGCCTCATAGATATATCCCATGGGAGGCTTTTTTTCACCATCTACCAATCACAAAAATTTCACTAAAGGACATGAATACTTGAGATCATTATAGGCATTGTCCCAAAATGATCTCATCAAAATGATTTCAGCTACTAGTTTACCTTTAGCCTCCTTTGCATACCTACTATTAACCCATTGTTCGGATGTGAACATTTTTCATAAGTTGCTTTTTTGTTCATAAACTCTCTGTAAAGTTAAAGTAGCAGTTGCAAAGCGAGTCGTTGCGGGCTTAATCAACTCTCTCTTCCCTGTAAAGATCCTCATCATATTCAACAAGCCTGGTCGGTAATAAATATAACCATGAATCCGAATAGCCCTTTCCCATGTCTTCTTTAGGCTTGGCATTTTGAAGATGTCTTCCAACATCAAATCTATGTAATGGGCCACACATGGTGTCCAGTATAAGTGTTTCCTCTTGGCCATCAACAAACTCCCTATTATAAATTGATACAATCAAGTGATCAACAATGTAACTAAAGTTAATGCTCTATTTAAACAATGTAACTAAGTTACTAAAGTCAATACTCTATTTGTTACCTGCCAATTTATTTGCCGCTGCACTATCAGTCACTACTTGGACAACATTAGATTCTCCAATACGCTCTACAAAATCATCAAGCAACCGATACAACTTGTCTCCATCCTTCATCTAGCTAGAAGCGTCGATGGATTCTATGAACTTCCCAGAGGACAATTGACTAAGAAATTAATCAATGTCCTTCCTTTGTGATTAGTCCACCTGTCACTCATAACAGTGCATCCGTGCTTCTCCCACTCCTTTTTA
>JAOWBR010180132.1:0-10774 GCA_028571145.1 Dionaea muscipula
AAAGTTAATTTTTTATAAAATATTTATCCTAAAACTAATTTTTTTTATAAAATATTTATCCTAAAACTAATTTTTTTTTATAGAGTATTTATCCTAAAACTACTTTTTTATAAAATATTTATCCTAAAACTAATTTTTTTTTATCCTAGAACTAATTTTTTTATAAAATATTTATACTAAAACTATTTTTTTTTTACACCTTAACAAAAATAATTTTTTTTTATACCGGCCGGCCAATTTGGCCAGCCTCACCCCCAACCCGCCGGCGTATTGTGCCGGCGGATCCCTAAACACGCCAGCCTAATAGGTCGGCCCGTCCCCCAACACGCCGGCCTATTAGGCCGGCCCGTCCCCAAACACGTCGGCAAAATACGTCGGTGGGTAACACAATTCGCCGCCGTCCGAGACCGGCCCCCCGATTTGTACGATTTTTTTTTCGATTTGTGTGTTTTTTTACCCTTTTTTACCTATAATTTATTCACTAACATATATATTAAGGATTAAACTTAGTAGTACATACATCTGGTAAGTCGAATAATTTCTCTAGAAGAAAATAAGGGAAGTGGAATTTATTGAGATTAAGAACGTGAACAAATGAAATATTTTTGGATTATATATAAGACAATGACAATCTTGTAATTATTTGAAAAAGTCAGGGAAAATTAAAATTTTTTTTAAAACGATGCTGTGTTTAATAAATGAAGGTGCTATGTTTAGGATAAGCGATGCACATTATTGTCAAGATGAGATCTGTCTGACTCTGGGTCTGCAGTTGCAGCCATTTGCATTAGCTTCATGGCGGTGCATGTGACTTGTTGCTGTTTATTTCTTCTTTATTTGCATTACCAATGCCCCCGCCGAGCAATTTTTGAGGATTCTCGTTTCTAGGGTTTGGAGATTCATCCGTAGAATCAATCGACACTGGCTCCGCTGTCGGGGTGAAGGCAATGGCCGAGAAATTGGAAGCGAATCTGAGATTGGAGACGGATAAGGATGTGTATAGACCCGGTGATGTTGTTTGGGTCACTCTCGAGCTTGAAAACCCCAATTCGGGTCGGTCGCTGTTGGTGGAGTCGCTTAATTTCGAATTGAAAGGGATCGAGAAGCTTGATACTCAGTGGTTTGCTACTCAGAAGCCATTGCCTGGATCAAAGCAGAGGAGAGGTATTTGTTGCCTTGTTGGTTCTTTTCATTGTTTGTTGTATGTATTATGTATATATATATTGTTAGGTTTGTCATTCAACATTTGCTGCACTGGTGTTTCAGGTGAGTATGTTTTCTTGGATTGTTCAGCACCATCGATGGTCTCCAACCAAATTGTTGCTACTCAGGCCCCTAAGAAGTGTAAGCTGACTCCTTCGCTTGTTTTACCTAGTAGACTTATTTACTGGTTAGCAATTTGTTTCCCGGCTTGGGTACCACTTAGATTACATCTTCATCTTGTCTGGCTCATTTAAATGTGTACTATAGATGCCCGAATGAGTTGACTTTTGCATCGTTGTAAGTGACAAATCACTGGATTCCCAACCATTTCAATAAGTTGTCGGTTATCTCTTGTGTGGTATGGTGCTATCCACTGCTTCGTGAAGCTCATTTATTTTGCTTATTTGTGTTTCATGGATTTTGTTTGAGGCATGGGTAGAATGGCAATGCACATTACTTACAAATGCTTGTTTGGTTTATTGATGGTCTATTCTAATTGTATGTCTCATTCCATCTGATGCTCCATCTTTTATCAATGAGGAGACATTGTTCTTCACATTATACAGTGGTGATTTAAAATACAAACCATTCTTTTTATGGACCAAAAATAAATTTCAAACTTTGCATGTGGTAGAATTAGTTAAAACCCGTTCGAATGAGGGGCTATAGATGAAGTTCTGTGGATAAGGGTCTTCTTTTCTTGGTTTGCAAGTTCAAAGTTAAGTTCATCTAACCTGGGTGGTTAGAGTTCATAAGCTATCTGATCATATTGTTCACTATAAACACTAGGAGCTAGGGCTTTTGATATAGACAGGAAGATCATAGTGCAGCTTGCTTAGTATAGAGTCTTCAGCAAGATGCATGCTGGTAATTTTTTTCCTCTATTACATTTCTATTTAACAATTTAGACTGAGATTGTATTGGAACTTTGTCTGCAGATTTGCTGAGGATTGTCTTGCCTAACGTTATTCCACCTTCATATAAGGGTACAACAATAAGATATATGTACTATGTCAAGAGTGCTTTGTTCGGCAAATGGTTGATATTGGACAGTGCAGAGTCTAATCAAGAATCTGTTAGAGATTTGTGTAGTCTGGTTAGTTTTCGGTTTACTTCCATTCCTATTCCCTATCTAGTTGTGGAATGGTTTATTTTCTTGAATAGTATTGTGCTCCAATAGTTTATGTTGTTGTTTGTATTCTAATAATTATTCGTCTTTCAGTGGTAGCATGTTTAGTATCATCAAATTCATAGGCTTCCGCCTCCGGTTGGTCTTATGTATGTGTATAAAGCAATTTTAATTGCTCTCCGTCCTTTTGAGAATAAAGCAATTGTTATTGCTGGATTATGTTTTCTGGTGCATATTTCCTAGTTATAACTGTTTTTTGGGATTTTGTTGCCTCAATGTGCTAAGGTGTCAAAGTTATTATTTGGGTTGTCAGAGGCATCTATCTGAATAATTCTTCTTGCTATATTCGTTTATTTGTATAGGAATGCCATATTATAATATGTCATACTCTTCCTGATCTTGATTTTTTCTGTAGGAAGTACGCCTTCCTTTGCAAATTTGGGTGAGCCAAACAGACAGTGGATTGCTAACCGAAGAAAGTCAAACTGATGGTCAGTTTTGTAATACATATTTACTTTGTTTGTTTACTGCATTTTACTGAGCGTCAATGCTAATGAGCATTTAGTTATGTTGGCACATATATATGAGCTGTTTTCATTTTTATTCCGCACACATAGTTTCCTGTTACCTTTTGCACTATCACATCCTATTTTTTCTTTTCCTACGATACAATTTCCTATTACTTTTTTGCACTATCACATCCTATTACTTCTTTCCCTACTGTACAGTCCCGTGTTACTTCTTGCATATCACATAGTTTCCTGTTACTTCTTGCACTATCACACTTGCTTAAATGGTAGACATAAAGCTGGACCAGTGATTGTGGTTCGTGAGAATTTTTAAGGATTCTTTATTTTGAACTTTGTTTGCTTTCTCTGCCTTATGTGATGGTCAGACTATCTAAGTATGTATATTAGGTATATTTCAATGTTTGGCAGTAGAAGATATGTAAAGGCATATGCATAGCGAAGAATAAGATTTTAAAATGAATGAGAGGCAATCTTTGAATATTAAAAATAAGTATGTAATTTGGTTTGAGTTGAGAATGTTTGTGGAAAATAGATGGGCAAACAGGACACTAACATGCTTAACCCCTGGTGACATCTTCAAACCTGCCTATCACTTAATTTTTTTCTCATAAAAGGCGCAGTAATTATCTAATTTTGGTAAGCACTAGGTCTTTGACTCTCAGTTTCTCTAGGTTTGGAGATTGCTTTTACTGCTGTTTCACTTTTTTGTTTGAAATCTCTTACATACCGGCATACATTGAAATAAGGAGCTGATTTTGTCAAGCTATCTTTCCAGAACAAGTAAAACACCTCTGTGCCATACATCAGGGTTTTTTATTGCTCAGGTTTGCAATCTAAGAGGAATATGGATGTGTTTTCTACTCAAATCACTAATACTTGTGATCCTAACATGTTTTCTCTACCATCCTCCTTTTGCCCCAATTCCATTAACAAAGATTTCCAGATTTCGTTGGAAAGTGGAGAAGTATATAGGAGCTCCTATCTTATTACGTGTCAAAAAGTTATCATCCTGATTTATGGCTATTTTACAGCCAAAGATCCTCACCGGATCTTCTGTAGAAAGGTTGCTCTAAGAACATTAATAATAAATGATTAAAGGGTAATGTGGTACTTGGTTGCAACCCCTTGTCTTTAGACTATTGGATGGGCTATGAGATTTTATAATGGTTCTGATGCTTATTGTGATGGCCAGTTGTCACCGTAGTGACAACGATTACTTTGTCTGGGAATAGTTGCAATGAAGGCGGTGGAGGGATTGACCCTTGAGGACATAGATTTGGCAAAAAGGTTTTGAAGATGTTCGAACATTGGAGGATTTGACAGAAAGATCCATATATTTGAACTTAATTGTTAATCTTACCGGGAAAACACGGTTCATCCTGTCTTCTTCAATCCCAATTCACTTTCTGTATAGAGAATATGTAGCCTGGTATTGGCTATGTTTCCGTTGTAAGTAGTATGTACGGATTATAGCTTAAATGGAGGATATGTGCATTTTAATTGACTGTTATCAAGCAAATAGCATGAGAAATATTATTATATTAATTTTTCAGTTTTGATGATATAGGTATTGTCCCGCCCCAGACTCTCCAAATGGATATTTATTGGAAGGAGATAAAAGGAGATTCTGATTGGGTCCGTGGTTCTGCCTTATAATAACATACGTTCTTTGCCTGATTATTTCACGCCCTAGAGATAAAGCAGAATTGTCTTCTTCAGGTTAGAGCGAATGAAATGTATGATGGAGTTGAGGAAGACTATGAAAGCTCGAGAGATGAAATTTCATCTGTTTCTTCCTACAATCCTGCTAGTGAGAGCTTCCACAAGGTTTCTATAAGTTCATTGTCCTTGCAGTCATCCACGTCAAGGTTGCTTAACAGAGAAGCGCTGCATGCCGAGGCAGATGAACTTTTATATAATTCTAGCGGAGGTTCGTCAAATGGCATCTCATCAAGCATTACTTATCTGTTTACAAGTTTGCACCATCATTTTCGTTGTTGGAATATTCATTGCACACCATGCACTCATAAGCTCGTGTATTCTGCCATGCGTTGAGCATGACTGAGTGCTCATTCTCAATTGCATAGTCGTGGATTCCATGACAGCGGTTAGGAATTTCCTTTCCTTACAGATGTTTGATTCTATTCATTCCAGCAATTCCTTCTACTGCAACGTCATCTTAAGTTGTCTCTCTCATGGTTATGTTTGGGAACTTCTCATATCCAAGATGAAATGTTTCTTGTTAACAGATATTTTGCTGTTGAATAAGCCTTCGCCCACCATCTCATCTAGTCACCGGAGAAGTTTCTCCAATTCCTTCAACAAAACTGATGACAATGATTTAGGAGTATCCCCTGGAATGCAAGCTCTGGAGCCTCCTGCATGTAAATCCTCATCTTTTATTGTGAATCTTTTTCTTTGCTTGAATTTGCCAGTTCTTTTGTTTGATTATCCATCTTTGAAATCTAATCATAAACCAACATTGTCCGCAGCAGAAGCCTTTATTCGAGGAAGGTCTTATAACATCCGGCTGGATGATCAAGTTTTGCTCAGATTCTCCCCAAAGAAGTCCGACTCAATCTATTATTTCACCGACACGGTAACATTTGTGTTTTCCTTGCTTTATTGTTTTTAAAAAAAATGTGTGCTGACCCATTTTTGGAACAGATAGGTGGTACTCTTACTTTCTTTCATGAAGAAGGGGCTAGGAGGTGTCTCGAGGTAAATTTGTGGTTTCAACAATCATGCAACAAGTAAAATGGGGACATTGTAATTGCTGTTGCAGGAAACTCCTGGTGGAAAGTGACTGAGAATGTCTTTCTTCCAGGTTTCTATCACCTTGGAGATTTCGGAGTCTATAGGTCGACGTTTTGTTCATCCTTCTAGGAGGAATTCCCCCACAATTACAAAGGTTAAATGCTGATGTTGAAAAATTGTTTTTAGCAGTCCTACAAGCAAAATAAATCTCTTAATAGCTTCTAGTTGCAGTTTTTGCTCCACTTTGAGCTTAAATATTTCAAGTGTGGCTTGATCTTTGATTTTTCAACTCCATAAGAATGAAAAGGAATCATTTGGTGTTATCTGCTCATGTTTGCATGGGGCTTCCAGGTTCCAATAGTTGGTTCAGTCTGTCAATTGAAAAGTATTATGCCAACTAATTTTTTCCTTCCACTTGTTTGTCCTGTTTATTGAATCACTTGTAAACTAAAGTTCCCTGTTCCTGTGAAGCCTTTGAGCATTGGACTGCCCCCTTTTTCCTTTGTACTAGAGTGGAAAATTGGTTGGATGCACATATTAAGCTTAGCTTTCATTAAGACTAGCTACAGTTATTGAGTGAGATATTATTTTGATTCCTTGCTGCAGAGTCAAATGTGCTTCACTGACATTGATGAGAAACTCTCTAGAAATTAAATCTGCGTATCGGTTATTTGATCTCTTATTCAGTTATATTCAGTGATTGAAGAAGAAATTGTTGTTCACAGAGGAGTAAGCTTGAACAGTTGGATTCTTGTAGATTATGACCTGAAAAAAACATGGATTGGATTCCTACAAAGAAGTGAAGCTTTGCCAGGATGGATTGAAGTAGGCTATTTAATGAAAGAAATAAGGGGTTATATATAGAATGATATGAGGGTGAGCTCTGAAGTACGAAGGTGGCTAGACCGCTAGACATAAAAATAGGTATTTGGAATTTGGAATATTCGTCCACAAATAGGTTATAGTGATTCCCTTGTCAACTTCAAGCTTTTTGTGTAGTGTAGAATGATGCTTTCATAGTTTTTCCTAATTGGTCGAAAGATTTGACTTTTTTGGGTAAGAAATTGTCTCTGTTCCAAGAAGTACTTTGTACACGGTGGGATACACAACTGACCTCAAATAATTTGTTTCAGGTTCAGAGCGATTACCACGAGGTTGTTGCTGACTTGGTGCAGACAAGCTTCCTGTTCTCTATTCCAATGGATGGTCCAATGTCCTTCTCTACTCCCCACGTCTCTGTTCATTGGGCTCTTCGTTTTGAATTCTTCACCACTCCAAAAAATGTTGATTGGAGAAGGTAAGGATTCTTACTCCACTTAGAGCACTGTTTTTGTTTTGTATGAGGAAGCCCAATATTTAGTTAAAGGACTAGCATGCTGGAATATTTAAAAGATGGTATGCTATATGTACCGAATGAATTCATCTGATGTTGTCCCCCATGATTGCTGACCATGTAAAAGAAAAACTCGGTATAGTTTGTGCAACTCCCCCAAGCCCGACTGACCCAATGTATTCATCTAATCTTGTCCCCCATGATTGCTGACTATGATAGTCCTTTACTAGCAAGAATGGAAAGGAAAAAGAAAAACTCGGTATAGTTTGTGTAACTCTCCCAATCCCGACTGCATGCCAATGACACCCTTTTGGGCTCATTTATTCTCTTTAGCCTGAAAAAAGGTGAAGTGTGGTTGATAAAGATGCAACCTTTAGTATTATCTTATGGCAATCTCTTCTTTGCAACAACACTGAATCCAGAAACACTACATTGTTTTCCTTCGATTCAATTTGTAATACCTCAAGCCCAATCACCTGCCAACCACATTCCTTTGGACTCACTTTATTCTCTCCAACCTGAAAATGATAAGCATGTGACGAGTGAAACCTTTAGGTATTGTATCTAATACCAATATTTGTCTCTTTGATGTTGGACGGGATATCATGGTTTTCCCAACAGAGTACTTTTCCAATTGAACCTATCTATATTCCAGCTCTGAAACTGTGTAACTTATATGGGTGATTGAGGACAAAGTGATTGACTAGTAGCATATCACACAGAATATGCATGGGATGGATCCTTGTTTTTTTGCACTGTAAATACCACTGACTGAAGGATGCTCCAACATTGCTCACAGAGGATAACGGTTTTGCAGTGGGTTGCAGTGGAATTGAAACTAGAAGATATTCGAGGAATGAATGCATTAGATCTTTCTGTCAATAATTTTGTGGTTCACATTCCCATTCAATATCACAACTGTCAGGTGTTGAACTGTCAAGATTATGATACGTGATTTACACTTTGGAAATGTTGTTGTTTATATATCAAAAGCCTTCTCTTCTCATAGGGATGTACCTCTGCAAGGACAATAAGGTTGTTCCAGGGCTTTTAAGTGTTGCAGATCTCTGTGAAGATCATAGTTGATGTGGGTTAAGGCTTAAGCATCACTTTCATACGACGCATATACTCTTTTCTCTGGATCAAAAAGGATATGTTTTGTACTCGGAAGCTCTATTATCTTGAACCTGTTATCAATCTAACTGCATTTTCTGATACCTACCCATCCTATCTCAATCCAAAAGCCCTTCTATTTTATGTACTGCTTTCTACTTGGCAGAACTTTTAATCTTTGGAAAATATTCTTTGGTGGTCGGTCCGCAGTATTTCCTATTTCACTTTTCAAATTTTTTCTTGAGATTTAGTTGCTCACATAGGATATGCCAGCGTCCTTGATATGAATACACAAATTAACACAGGCTGAATTGTTCGTGCTTCTTTGGGGTGTTTGTTGCGGGGGCCCCCCCCCCCCCCCCAACACACCCCAAAAAAAGGAGAAAACTGTCTTTGTGTTTGACCTTATAGGTTGTTTCCTGCACAGGTATGGTCATCCTCTTCTGGTAGAAGGAAGAGACAAATGTGAGTGGTCTCTTCCATTAACTGTTCATGCTACCCAGCCAGGGGCACCAACAGCTCATGCCCAAAGTTGGAGAAGTCTCCCTTTCGGCTCCTTATCGGTCCATGACTGAAAGTTAAGAGATTCAATGATGCTACAGTTTCAAGTAGTTTCCAGTAAGTTTCTGTTTCGTGAAGCATGTAACTCAATGTAACTCAAGCTATTGCTAGATATTTGAACATTTCATTCCGCTTAACAACCGGCAATAATCTATTAGACTGGAAAATGGAACGTAATGTGCAGCGGGAAATTCTCTGCTCTTAGTCTCTTAGAGTTGTAATAAAATGGAAATGGCTTTGCAATCTCATCACACTACTGAACTTGCATTGAATTTTCTCGGCACCATCCGCAGAACTTTTCTTCCCCAAGCACCGCCACATAGTGTTGCAAATTTACACTGCCATCCTTAGTAGTCACCGGTCCAAAAATGTCATTTACTTCATAGAAACATTTTACAAAAATTGTTCTTTTTTATGAAACCGTTAGATAAATAGTTAATAAAAACTGTTTGGATGAAGCCCTTTTCGGTCATATTTTTGTCTGAAATTTTTCAGGGTGTCTTAAAATTACGTTTAGAACACATCCAATGGTTCAGATCATCCAAAAAATAAAAAAAATCCATGAGGTCCTCATTTTAATCTAGTAAGGGCGCCCTTACCAGATAATTACTGTATATATATATATACATACTTGCGGAAGCTCGTGCCTATGGCATGATAAGCATTATATCGTCTACAAAAACTTAAGAATTTGATTATAATTTTTATAATTTAAAAAAAAATTAAGTTTGATTGAAAATAAGGAGAGATGAGAGAGGAGAGAGTGAGAGTGAGAAGATAGATGAGAGAAGGATGATGTGATGTTTATATTAGAGAGAACTTGTGATGGTTTTTAAAAAAGTCTTCAAATGTAATAGTAATATATATTACGAAAATCCTTCCATTAAGGATGCCCTTAATAGTGAAATTAGAGTGAACTTTTTTTGGGCCATTGGATTTGGGAGATTAAGGGTTAAGATTGATTGGTAGTTGATGAATAGTAAAACACTGTTGGTAGTGGGTGAATAGTGAAACAGTGCTCTGTTTATCTAAAATTGAATCCAAGCCTTTGATTTGGAGATCTAATGGCCAAAAATAGTCCGCACTACTGTTGAAAAATAGATTTCGCAATAGAAGGGGACTATATATTACATTTCATGACTTCTTTCTCATCTCACACAACTCCTCTCTAATACAAACATCACATCATCCCTCTCAACTCTATCTTCTTCTCATTCCCACCTCTTCTCTCTCATCTCTCTTCATTTTCTCTTATTTTTAATCACACCCAATTTTTTTAAAAATATTATTGATAAAAATTAAAAATATTATACTCAAATTTTTATATTTTTTTAGACGATGTAGTACTTATCGTGCCGGAGGCATCGGCTTTCGCTAGTGTGTATATATATATATATAGGGACATGATACATGACCAAAATTAATGCCAAAAGTAATGTCAAAGTTTTACCACCGTTGGATCTGCACAACGCAGAACGCTCAGGATTAGAGAATTGAAAGAATTGAAAGCTCGTGTCCCTCCTGTACTCTACCCATTTCTTTAGGCGATTTTCTCTCTCTCGTCGGTGTCTCTTCAGGCGATGTTCATTCTCTCGCTGATAACTTAACGTGGCCGCGTCCTACATCTTGCACGAGAAAGAGGAGAAGACTCAGGGACAAGAAGGGTTTCGAAGCTACGAGCAGGAGGAGGATTCGGAAGGGGAGTAAGCTTTGGCTAAGTCTTTCGGCCACATCAAACCCTAGGTCACAGGTGAGCTTCATCTCGCTCTGATGTTATTCTTTGCGTTTCAGTTTGGTGAAATTGAGCTTGCCGGATAGTTTAAATAGTTTTTGCCGTCTAGATCAAATTAGCTTTGTCGGATAGATGATATTGAGATTGTCGGATGTGTCTCAATTGAGATTAATCAAATAAATTTTGCCGGATAGGTGAAATGCGTTTTGCCAGATAGCTCAATTTTATGAGAATAGAGATGACATGTCAACGGAGTATTGTATTTGTCATACGATTACAAGATAACATGTCAATAAGGAGTACTCAATTCAAGCTGGTTTGTTTTATCAAGCCATGAGGATCCATTTCGCATGGAATTGCAACAGCTAAATCCAACCGTTTTAATTAGAATCTTAAATAAGAGAAACAGTGTTCTT
>JAOWBR010180143.1:0-19728 GCA_028571145.1 Dionaea muscipula
GATAAATATCCTCACTATTTTTGTGGGTTGGTTGATTTTCTCAATTAGCTATTTTTAGCCAACCGAGTACAATGGAAATCCTGATATTTTCCAATATAATATATTTTTCAATTAAGTTGAAACCAATTTCACGTGGAAACCCATATCTAAAATAAACCAATCTAAAATAAGTTAATTTATTTGTAGAAATATGTGATCCATGTAATTAGTTTAAAACGTAATTGAGAAAAGCCATATTACTCATTTGATCCATTTAAAATCCATCATTTTCTTTAAAAGGAATTATTTTTTTAGTGAAAATAAGTTTAAGTGGATTAATTTGAATAAATCAACTTTAATCTCTGAACTTATTTTATTTCACTTAATCAGATTAACCTTTTGGTAAGAAAATAACTTTACCCAAAACTTTCATCACAGACAAACGTGAATCTCCCAAGTGAATGTCCAGCAACTGTGAAACGTTGTTCCATACCCTGTTCCTTTGTAACTTGACTAGCTCGACAAGTGAATGTCAAATGATAAACATGGAGCATTGTCATCATGAATCAATAACATTCAAACTCTCTGTTCAACATATAACCATGAATACACAAACACATATCCATTCAATCATCCAAACACATTTACACTTGTTTGTTCGACAAGCTCCACACATATTCTAGCAATCATAACAGTCAATCAAGAAGCACATGACTCATCATTATGCACAGTAACATGTTTGTAAATCATCACACAATAATCAAGTCAACAGTAGCCAAGCTTTTAACAGTAGAATTAATTTGCTTCAGCATCTTCTCACTAGAATTAGTTTATTTGATTTTGATTTGAAGCTCTTTTTTTGGTAGAAGGTTAGTTTGCTCCTCACAAGCATTTTGATTTGAATTAGTGTTTATATTTTTGTGTGTTGAATTTGATAGTTGACCTTGAATATTGTCGTTGGATGTGAATTCGGTTGATTTTTTCCTCATTTTATTAGTTCAGTGTACGTCTTTGACAATGAATTGTAGTATCATAAATGAATGATGATAGTGATGAAGAAAATAGTTCCAAACACCATATGAAAAGAAAACATCGATTTTGCATGGGAAAGCTTTTAAAATTTTGAGAAGAATGAGAAGTTATTATTAAAATGTATGTTATATGGAAAGAGTTATAGTGCAGATCATGGTATAACAAGTCTTTTACGTTATCTTCCTAGTTCCTACTTGTCAAAGTCGTGATCATGGTTCATGTAATGGTTAGCCATTGGATAAACGGAAGTACAAAGAATACAGTTTTTTTACATGGGTATCCTTTCTCTTATTGGGAGCATCAGGTGAATAGGGATTTGCATATCCTCCTAAATCCCAAAGTGCAGTATGTCTGTGTTTTGACACTCAAAAGACACATGCACAAGCCAGAAGAAAAGAATTTGTAATAATCTACAGACTAATTTTCAAAGTATTAAACACAGATAATACTGGTGTTCGTATGACGAGCGAACCAGGACAAACTGTCCTATTGGAAGCTAATCCAAACAATGAGGTCCCAACTCCTAGACTTTTAAAATGGAATGAAATTGATATGCCAGAACAGTGGGAAATCAATGAAGATCTCCCACCCCTAGTGATTCAACCAAACACCGATGTTTCTCAAATAATTGAGCACCCAGACGGATCTGCGATCGTTAGATTCAACTCTGGAAAGCAAATCAAAATGGGAGTAACTCGCTCCTCATCCTTTAGGTCAATGTCTTCAACATTTTCTCGACCCTTTGAGCCCGCTCGGTCTTCTTCTGTCTTTGAAGAAGCCTTTTCCAAACTAAAAGGGGTTGATTTCTCTTCAACCATTCCAAAGCCAGTTTATAGAAATTCATCTCCTACTTTATCCCGTACTAGATCGGACATGCAGTTCGATCAACTAAACGTCATCAGTGTTGAAGAGGTCATAGACGAGACTTTTGAAATAGACAGAGACTTCCTTAGACGAGATTTTGCTCTTGAAAGTAATAAGTTGCCAAAAAAATAGTATTTTTCAACATTTCCTAAAGAAGAAACCATTGCTATAAGAAAAATCTGGTACACTGATATGAAGATGCTTAGAGCAAACATACCCTTCTTCTATTGGTTGCCTAGATACCTCAGTTCAAAAAATATGATAATGCCAACAGAAGCTCAATTAAATACATTCAAAGCAGAAGATCAAACATGGGTCACCACAGAAAATGGAACTCATGTTGGTCCTCATCCTCCACTGTAAGATATTTCTCATTTTAATAAACATTTCAGTTTACATCATATTTGAATTTGTCATCTCTTTCTTCTGTTTTATTTCAATTCCAGGGAGGTTTTATTCGACTATTGACTTATGGATTTCCTCCTCTTCAGATTATTTCATGTCCCTAGCAACTCACTGTATAGATAGAGATTTGTGTTGCAAAGCAAGATTCCATTATTTTATCATGTGATTCCTCCATAGAATGGCACTATTATAGTGAAGAAATTTATGAACTTATTGAAAGAGTGGTACTAAGAAAAGAGCTTCCACTATTACATTAGACAATGCATCTTATAATGATGTTTTTGTACTGATTTGCAGATCACCCCACCCCGCCTTGAAGGTTTATATGATTTGTTGTAAATGCATGCAAGTTGATCGTGCTGCTCATAAACTCGATATGATCGTACAAGCTGTTTAAGGTGACTGAAACATGTATGAATAAAATAAGAGAGTGAAAAATGGGTAAGGAATCCCCTTGGAAGAACGAAAAAGTTGATTGAATGTGTTAGAAATGGATGTCAAACAAGTCCTAAAAAGATACGACATGATGTTTGTAACAGATGGAATTCCACTTCCTTAGTGCTTGAGAATGTTCTAGTGTATCGACCCAAAAGCTCTTTGATGCCGACTGATAAGAATTTCTTAGTTTGTCCATATGAAGAAGAGTGGGTTAGAGCTGCTAGAATAACTAAGAGTATCCACATTGTATAAGCTAGAGAAATTCTAATTGTATAAAACTTCATTTTAAAGTCTGCATTAGATGTATTAAATCCGAAGTTAATTGTGTCAGATGTTAAAATACTAGTTAACCAGAAAAATAGCCAAACATAATTTATTTTTCCAATAAAAAAGCATTTATTATCAATAATAAACAATACCATTGTGAGTTAACATGTAATTAATAACTGTTAACAAAAAACATGGAATTTAAAAAAATTTATAGTTGATATGATTAGTAAATTACAAGAGCATTAAATTTACTTAGTGTGTTGACATGTTTGTGATTACTATTTACTCATTAAATAAAAGTTAGATGGAGGTCTTTTTTTTATTAGGTACAAATTTAATTATATAATTTTTAGTCACTTCAACGTGGATGTTTTATGTCGGCCTTCTATGAGGTATCAACTTTATTGTCGGGAATAAAATATCCTACTTCAAATTTATATTATCAAGGAGTAGTTAGGATCCAAAAGTACTTGATGGATAAAATGCATAGCTTAGATTTCTCAAGTCCATGCACTATTAAAAAATCATACAAAGCGTAAGGCGCTTTTCAGAAAGGCACCGTAGCACAACAGCTGTAGAAATCACAAGAATAGAAGCTAATTTTCATCATCCTATTAGCACCTTATTTGCTTTGATATATGATGTGAATGGAAAGAAAGGAAAAACAATCATAACTTTCCTGTGTTTGGTTTCATAATAGTGAAGAAAATAGAAAGGAAGTAGTAGGAAACTTTTTTGTTCTAACTATCTTTTTATTTTCCATCCAAATCGATGGAATTTGAAATAAAAAGAGGAAATTGATAAAAATATCTAAAATATACCCTATTTAAAAAGATATAAAACTCCACATCATAGGTACTAAAAATTTAAATTATAAAACAATGTTTTGTTCTTTTATTTTTATCCAACTAATTAAACAACAAAAATATCACTTTCTTTTCATTAAAAATTTTATAGCATCTTCTCTTTTTAATTTTTTTGTTCTTCTATTACATGAGGTTCCTTTGGTTTTCTATTATTGTAATTCAAACGAAGTCTATGTTTTTTGCAAAGCTCCACTCACTGCCACTTAGCAATGGTGTCGGCAGTGAAAAGGTTGATTCGAAGCTTCCATGGGGGAGTGAATGCCCCTCAACTAACCAAATTCGCTCTCCGTCGACCCCATTGTGTAAGCACCATCTCTTTCTTTTTCGTTCTGTTGCTACCCTGCTATTCTCCAATTTTAGGGAAATTGGTAAACCTGGTGCTTTTAATGAGGGCTTTCTCAAGCCTTTAGAAAGTTCAAATTGTATAATTTTGTTTTCCAAATCATATATTTGACTTAGGGGTAATAATCTGGAGAGATGCATATGCATGAGCAACATTTTTTGTCCTTCCATAAGCATCCTTGTTTTAATAGGGCACCTAGACATAATGGGGTCTTGGAGTTAAAGCGGGAGGTGCATGCATGATCGGCATCGAAGCAAGGTTAAAAAATAGAGAAACTTCGATGCAATGAATACCGAGAACTTTGGAAAAGCCCAAAACGTCAGCTAGATGATTAATAGTATAGTTTACATAATATAGCAAGTTGAACAAACTACTACTAAATGCTTGATTAGAACATTCATGCCAAAGACAACGATACAATGATCAAGAAAGTTTAACTTTAATGCAAAGGAGAATAAAAGTATGGTGAACACAAATCCCAAAGAAGTCTCAAAACCAAAAATCAGGTTGGACATTAAAGGAACTAGAGGGAATGCATAAAGAGTGTAAAAAATGAACAGTATTTCTATATGCTCCCATCTCTCCCATTTATTTGTTTTCCTTGGTTTTATTGTTCTATTTTCATTGCTTGCACTTGTTCATACAGGATACTAAGTGATGCTATCTCAAATCCAAGTGTTATACTTTGGTCCATAACTATGTACGTCAGTGATTTGCCGTTGTTTAATGGTGTCATTTTCTAGAGATAGATTCAGTAGGATGGGTGTTTCAGAAGGTAATGCAGAGGCTGAGTATACACAAGATACTTTGTTGAAGGTTTTGTTTGCTGGTTGTTAAAGTTAGGAATGTGTAGGAAATGCTAATTTGTCCTATTAAGACTGCTTATTCAAATATCAACTTTTGAATGTAACTTCCCTCCCCTGATTTCTATTTCCTGCGGTCATTGGAAATTGATACTAACTTATGAGTGAATGATGAGCAGTTACTTGTGTGATGAAACATGGAGGTTCAATTGATGTTCTCCTATTTGGATGGAGATTAAGGGTCATCTTCATGTCCTTGTTTTTGTATGCGACTTAAAGATGCTATTTTGGTGGAAGATGAGACTGTGAAAGTTATAAGGCCATGCTCAATTGAGGAGGGAAGCTCTAGAAGCCAAATGCTTTGCAATTGTTGGGAAAAAAAATGGTACACATGGAATGCAGGTACCAAGCTAGTAGGTTAATATATGGCGGCACACTGGGAAACTTGCCAAATATTTATGTTCCACATATTATTGATTTATAGTACATAAGTCATTTGAGTGTTACTTCATTGAATGAATATTCATCGGTTTAATCCACAAGCGTATAGAGTCAACGAGTCAATGATACTAATAAATCCTCGCAGTATTTTGGGAGTCAAAACCAGAGTGAAAGGCTTAGGTTTAGGGTTCACCATTGTTTTGAATTAAATTGTATAATAGGTGACGTATGTCAATTAACCCTAATGTACTTTTAGTTTTTCGTCGAGTAACTTAAGGTGTGTTCAAGCTAATAGTGATAATCCATCAATTCCTCACTAATTAAACTAAACTCATTAAGCAATAGTAGTCATAGAAGACATCATAAATTATTACAACTATGTCTAGCCTAAGAGAAGGCGTTTATTTCGTGTGGGTACGTTGCACGGATTCTACTTCACCTATGGCTACGTTGCGACAATCCTAAACATATTAGGGATAATAGAAGGAATAAAAATGCCAAGATCGGAATTGAATAATAAAGTTCCAAACTTTAATCAATTCGATAACAAAATCATCATAATAAGTCTACCCCCCACTTGCGGTAAATTAGTTAGACATGATGGGAAAAACAAAATCTTGTATCCAAATTTAAAACATAATCTAAAGGGAAGAGATGAAAAACTCGTAGATGATGGAATTCCTTTATCCTCCGATTGATTTCTGCCGTCGATCGTTGAATTCTCCTTCTTGATCTTTGCCATCCTCAAGACCTTAATTCCATAGGTTCTTTTGTCTGCCTCCAAATCTCCAAGTATCAAAAAATCCTTTTTCCTTTTGTTTTTCATCGCTCATGAATTTAGTTCCTTACCCTTCATTAACATTGTCTTTGTGAGGGTTAGGAAGTCTGTTTGGCTTCATGTTTGTCAATTTAAGCTTTTTCTTTCTTTTCCTAAAAAGTAAACGACCAAACACAACTAAAGAACTATTTGTGCATGAATTCGTGAAACCGTAACTACTCAAAAGTAGGGATGATCAAAAAATCCGTGAAACCGTAAAATCGGAGCTTAGGTTTTGTTTCAAGCACTAAGTTCTTCTTACTGAAAGAGATGAAAAATTGTAACCTGTGAGACTGTTGAGCATTCGTTTCCTTCGTTGTCCTGAGGTGGATATCTTCGTGTTTCTGTTGCATGAACTCGGGAGCATTAGTTGTTTGGATTCATGTTGCTCCTCCAAAATGTGCTGCACAGTATCTGTAACATCCCACAAGGTGACAGTTACTAATCTAACGAACCAAGGGAAGGAGAAGAAAAGGGAAAATGATAGGAAAGAGTGAGGGGAAAGAAGAGTTAAAGTAAAGGGGTAGAGATGATTAGAGTGAAGGAGTATTTAATCATTCGATCTGCTACAATGCTCATTACATTATGTATGGTAACAACATTGAACTTCCAGTAAATCCACAATGCTTCTGTGATGTTATATTAGTGCTCCATCCAGAATTGTTGTTTTAACAATTTCTTAAAGTAACGTTGTTACGGCCCCAACTTGTTGATAACCAAGAACTAGATCAGGTGCAGCTGGATGAAGAGGAGACAGATCAGTTGGGGACAAATCAGTTGCAGCTTGAAAAGGAAGAGCCAACACCATTGGATGATGAGCCCAAGCCAGCGATTAAGCATATCTACCACTACCAAGGGAAGAAAAAGAATCCCCAAGGATGACAGATTCTGCAATCAAAGCCATAATTAGGCAGTTAACAGATTAGGAAAATAAATAAGATAGCAGATCTATCTTTTCATATATACAAGATTTAGATATAGTAGTATTTCCATATTTTCCGTTTCCATCAAATTGTAATTCCTATTTGAACAAGCGATTGGGCAAGTAGGAAGTAGGCAATAATAGAAATTCCTTCTCATTCCTATTCTACCTTTGGTCTATCGTCTTCCTAAACCCCCGCTCTCCTTCTTCCTCAGTCCCCCTTCCTCTAAATTTCCCTTCATCACCATAGCTCCACCATCAATCACCCGATCCTAATCCCAGGCCAGTAACAAATGTAGTAATAGATTTAAAAGCATGTGTGTTCACCAAACAATCACAACTTCTATTGCCTCTTTTTCTTTGGTCGGAGACAACTTCATACTATGTATATATTCACTATGTGGCTTTCTTGATTGCCTCTACATCAGGTTTGTTGAATTTCTTATATCCTCGGAAATCTCATTTCTTTCATAGAGAAGGTAAGACGCCTTATATTTTTACATCTAGGATTCAAGTTATATTATTGATAAACTGAGGAGTCTAGTAGAACGTAGGTGACCCTCTTTTATTTAAGAGGGAAAGACGAGTGTGATACCGTCAATCCTACATCGGTGGTTTAGGGGAGATTGAAGTTTATTATATGTCTAATGGGTTCCATATCTGTCAAAAGTGCTTAATCAGAGAAAATAATTGGACGAGTGTAGTTGATAGGACTCTGAGCCAGTAGTGGTATCAAGGGCTAGTCATGGGTCTGGTATAGTGGGGGTAGATGCCACATGGATAGATGATCTTTAGATCTAAGTGCCAATTGGTTTCATTTGGTTGGGCTGACGAGCACACTGGTGTTTTAAATGGGGGGGGAGAAGATTATGATACCCTCAATCCTACATTGGTGATGGTTGGGGGGAGATTGAAGTTTAATATTGGCCTAATATGTTCCAGCTTTGTTAGCAATGTTTTAACCTTTTCAATTCCGAGAGGATAATGAGTCTGATTAGTATGGTTGGTAGAACTTTGAGTCCGGGGCGCTACAACGAGGGACATTGGGATACTTTACTCTCATTCCTGCTCACCTTGTCCTTTTGGTATTGACACTGAAAGGGGGTTTGTGAGGCGACAAATGTACGGTATACAATAACATATCATATCTAAGGCTTTTGCTTTCCTTTCTCCAGGTATGAATTCCTAAATTGCAATATTGTGCAATATAGGCAAAGTAATCAGGTGTGATGTCATTATTGAATCGAAACTGGTCCAGTTCATCGATTTTTCTAGTTATTGTATGCAATTTTGATCCCATCAATGTGTTGATCTATTAATTTCATCTGGTCCCATTCTTCTGAAACGTAAGAACACTAGGGATCTTACAATGTCTTGTTCATATTCCTGCAACTCCAAGCAAAAGCATGCTGTTTATGAATGTAATAGTTCCGTCATTTTATGTTTATCTTGCTGGTTGAGATGTGAAAGTGGATTGCTTAGGCGCTAGCTCTTCCTTTTAGGTGGAGGTTGAATTCGTTGATGGCCATGTTTTCAATTTGTCATCTGAATTTCTTAGAGTTTACAGCCCTGCTGCAGACAGCAAGACTAGGTTCATCGGTGTTGAGAAGGTAACTGTTATAGCTAATGTTTACCACTTGTTTGATTCACCTTTTCTTCCTTTCTTCTATATATATATCTGCCTACTGTCAGTGGTGGTGTGCTATGATGTACTTCCACGTGTAAGCAGAAATTTTAGATATTGATATTGTTCACCTGCTGCTCATTTCAAATATGAAATGCAAGGGAATAACTGTACTGGTAGCTTCAAGTCAAATCCCCCCCTTAAAGTGGAATCAACTGGTGGATTGTGCAAGTGTTTAGAATTACCGTCATCTTTTATTATTTGACAGAGAGTAAAGCATTTGAAAAAACAGACGTTAAAATGATTGTTGGAATTTTGCGTACAAATGGACTAACCGTCCATTAAAGCCCCCGTAGAGCATTCGTATGTATATTAAACTCAAAGGTGTTGAAAGCTAATGCCATGGAGATGAGGTTATAGGAAAACAAAGTTACTATGTGGCATTTACCCTTTGCATATTTTACAACTTTTCACCCAGATATATTATAGAACTTAATGACCATAGTTGTGCGCTACTTGTTCTACATTTGATGTCCTTGGGTACAGGTAATATTTGGTAGGCGTCATGTGGGAATTATGTCCGCCGAGCCCATAGGTAACTATGGTGTCAGGTACACATGAAATTGTCAATTGTTTTCTACTGTTGAGCAGAAGGTATATTCCTTTTGTGCTAGTTATATAATCATTCTATAACTAAACCTTTGCAGGTTGCTATTTGATGATCTGCATAAAACTGGTATATACACATGGGATTACTTTTATCATCTTGGAAGCAACAAATTTTCACTAATGAGAAACTACATTAAAACCTTAAAGAAATATGGACTAAGCCGAGATCCAAGATCCAAATGATGAAGAATTGCCATGGGACAAGACTTCTTTTTCTTATGGTAATTTGTGATGTCTGAATGGTTAGGAGAGTAAGAATTTCAAACAGTTCACAAGAATCTCAAATGTAATTCTCTCGTTCTTGCTCTCTATATATATAAGGTGTACGAGTCCACCAGCTTATGATGGGCTGTTCATTGAGGTCTAGGGAGAGATTATACAGAGGAATAGGTAATTTTGGAGTGCAATTGAGCATGTTTTGTCATGTACGATTTTGAGATATATTCTTTACTACGTAGGTGAGCATGGATTTTTCGTTTACCATCTGAGAAAACTGTTTCGTCTTGTCTTGTTTTAGTGTGATGTGATTTATTTTAACCATTTAAGATGGAGGGGGAAGGTGCATATTTGTTCTTGTTATTATTCAAAAATATAATTTTATTCTTACGTTAATTTTATTTTATCCTCTTAAATTTTATTTTATGTCAATTTTATTTTCTTAACTATTTACTAATATTAATCATTCAATAAGTGATTAGGTTTGATTAAACTTACTCACCAATTATTACTAGTCTTAAAAGGAAAAAAAACCTGAATCTACAACCACACTTCCTCAAACCACCTTTCCTTCTACTCCACAGCCACCCCCATCCTCAACCACTGTGCTATCCCCATCGGCCACCACCCCCACCAGACCATCCCACCTCGAGCACGACCAAACCCATTCTACTGTTCATTTGAGGTGATCCTGTCCAATTTGGCTAATTTGACCCGATCTGGTACTATTCTAGTCGGGTATGACTAGATCGAGCCTCACCTAAAGTAGTAAAGGTCCAACTAGTGGTGTTCATATGAACTAGCAATATGGTCGAACTTGATCTTTAATTCGGTTAACCTAACCCGATCCGGTACTGTTTTAGTCGGATATGAATAGATTGAGCATGTTCTTTAATGGCAAAAGGGATTTGAATTTTGGATAGTCTTCGCATCTCATGGAGGAGGACTTCATCAAAGAATTGAGATTGTCCATCACAGGCGGTTGTTCTCCTTAAGAGAAAACAGTAGAAAATTTGGAATTACAACATAAAATAAGATCTGGTCTCCTCAGTCAACATCGGTTCCAATCTGGAATGATGATCGAACTAAATCCTTCATCCTCAAATGTTACACCACTAACCACAAAGAATACGTGGATGTGTAAGCAAGTGTTCACAAACAATTATGTAGATATAAGGAGTCGTCGGTCCCTTAGAACAAAATAGAAGAGAATGCTAAGGTACGTGCTGGACACACTATCCTTAAGCGTTTGCTTTCTGGGATCCAATAGTAGATCCACGAAAAATCAGCATCTTTATAAAACATCTTGGAGAACAGAACTTTTGTATATAGATTCTTTCTTCACAGAAATTGACACAGGAAGCACTGAGGAATCAGTTCTTCAGTATTGGAAATCTATGAACAAAAACTAAACAATAGAAAGATACATGTGACTGTTATTCTGAAATTGTTTGGTACTTTTTCAGAGAGAGTGTAGAAGATACTAGTTTAATAAGTGAGTTTGAGGGTAGGATATGATTATTAATCCCGTGGGTCCTCTAACTCACTGTTTGGTTAGAAAAAAAAAATATAGGATTGTTTATCCCATGGGATTATAATTCTTCGTTTCCAGGGGATTAGTAATACCATGGGGTACTAGGTATTACTAATCCTATTCCAAGTTACTTCATATCAAATACCTATTTTACCCATGATTTTTTATTTTACACCAAAAATACCCTCCAACTATCCACAAACCCTTTCATCTCCCCCCTTATGGATATGATGGTAAAATAAAATTATAATCTCATCCTAGGCATTACAATTAAACATATACTTGGGATTAGTAATTACAATCCCATGATCTAATCCTAACACAACCAAACATGCACTTAAAATTATACTTCTCATTACTAATTCCATCTTCTTATAATCTTATCTTAATCCCATCTTTTTATAATACTATCTAATCTTACACACTTATCAAACTAGCCCAAGAAGTACTCTCGTACACTGCCAAATCCATACTTTTATTCAGAGGGAGGGGAAGTTGTGACTGTTGGAGAACAGTTGTAACTGCAACCTTGCATAACCAAGTGTTTATTTATTTATTGATTTATTTATTTATTTTTATCAATGAAAGGGAAAACTCTTATTAAAGTAAGCAGTATGATATACAAACAGACACTTATAAAACTGTTTATGCTTATCCATTAATCCATTAGTGTAGCCAAAAGAGGAAAAGATGATAATTAAAATATTTAATAATATTCTGGTGTGTGTGGACTACCTTAAGTCCTCGTTCCTCTTAAAAATCTAGATGCCCAATGAGCATTCCTTCTTTCCAAGAATTTTCTATATAAACACGCACTATAAACCCCACACAATCAATATGAGAAATATTTTTACTTTTCCCTTGTTCCTTAGTGAGGAGCCAATTTTAAACACCAATTCCCGTTTACTTGGAAATTATTTTCACGAACCATTTTCACGGTGTGGCTCTCCCCACGGCTAATAACGTGTTACAACATAGGAACACCGGAAACCTACCTTTGAGTCACACTTATTACTTATTTTGTCTCCAAAGTTAGTCAAAAAATCAGTTTCACTTCCTTTTGTGAAAACCTTATTTCTAACAATTCCCCACATGAACGGAATTGGTTGTGCACTTGACAAAGAATACAAAGCTGACGCCGAGAAAGATCTTGGCGGAAAATTCCTGCATCGAGATAGGTAACTAACTCGCTTTGAACCTTCTCTAGTGAAAGCCTATCGGATTTATCGGCTTTTATAGTGGACGTGATGCCTTGAACTGTTACTTACCTTGGTGTAAACCTTGACAATAGATCTCGCACAGTAACTCCCTGAACCTTTGTTTCGTTCTCACTGTTGTGTTCGTTTCGGCCCTGAATATTGTCTGGTCTCACAAGTGTTTAGAAGATTTTACCTTCTCAAATATTCCTTGAAGCAACCCCTTTTCACTCACGTAGGTGACTCTTTTAAGATATGATTTTGGGTATTCTGCGGTACCCCACACGACTTTTACAATGCCAAGAGTCATTAAAAGCAAAGCTTAACTTTCCGTTGCAGGAGTCATTGTTTGTCACCATAGGAATGAGCAGGAGTAAATCTCCTCAGTGACTTCAGGTTGCACACAATTAGGTTGTCCCGTTAAACTTTGATAGACATATAAGACGAGTTTTTCTTCATTGTACCCTTTTCCATAGGCTCTAGGCTCATTCTCCTCTATGATTTAAAAACTTACTCTCCATTTAACCCTTTGGGTAGCAGATCCGTTATGTTGTCCTTCGACCCTCAATTTTGAATTAGAGAGTAGTTGACTCATAGTATTCAATCTCAGACACATTTTTGGACTTGCCATCATCATCTGTGTCCTAGTTGTCTCATCATTTTGCTGGCATAAATTCTAAGCTTTCTTATAACATCTTCCACAAAGTTTACAAACTCGTTAGTTTTCCTAAAGACTTTATTCAAGACAATGAGTTTATACTCCATCGCAGCGTACACATTTTAATTCTTTGAAGATTTTCAAGAAATATTTCTCTTTCAACACCTAGCCAAAAATACATGTCTCGCCACTTGAACCAACTTGGCTCATTCATCTCTTTAGAGTTCTCTACTTTGAATTTACACAATCACTTTTAGGCCTTACACATCAAGATTTTGAATCTATATGTCTTGTCTCGTCAAGTATAGAAGGTGACTTAAAGAGACAAGTCGTCCAAATTCACTTTTGAGTGAATCACGATCGCACTCCAAGAAGGACTATTAACGTTTCATAATCATGATCATAACTCATGGATCACCTTGCGTAACCTTCCGAGTGATTAGCTCGGTTGTCTCGTGAGACCCCTCGAGTCCCACTTCAATTGCTCTTAATGACCTAGAGATTTTCATCAAACCTCCTTATGAAAGGTCTCATAGTCATGATCGCGTCGCTAACGACCAAAGTTTAATATGTTAAAAACACACAATTACCTACTATCCAGAAGATAGCGGTTGAGTATGAGTGTCGATTTCCACAGGGGCGGTTGTAATCACCTAGGTTGAACTAGTCTTGATCCTAGAAAAAGGGATAGTTGAAATTGGTTTTCAATTAAACTATGCAGAAACGATAAAGCAGGAAAATAAAGGATAGTATGTCGCTGGAGCAGCGACACGACCGAAGGCAGCAGGACAAAGTCGTGCTAAGTGGAGCTAGACATGGTTGTGTCAATACTAACACGATCGTTTCCTTCGGGTAGAGACACGGTCGTGTTATTCGTATTTTGTGGACCAGACACACGGTCCTTACACCAGGACGCGCTCTTGGTACTAGAGATAAGTGTGAAACGTTCAGTCCAGTCAAAAGCAGATTTTAGGGTTGATTCCGTTATGAATTAGTTGTATAATTTGATTAACGATTAGTGTGGCTTATGGCATAACATATGTTAGGTTTAGCATGCATACACTATTACAGAGTTTCAACACAACTAATTAACCTAGTCACTTTGTCACGAGTAACAAAACAAATCAAATCCGACAATGGAAAAGCAGGTTTAGCAATTTACACAAATCAGAACCCTAATCAACTAGCAGTCACTCACATTCGTCATCCGATTACAAAGCGAAATAATGGCATAAAATTGCAAACTAAAACCATGCCTATGATTCAATACCAGATGAGCGGATCTTGTTACCGTTCGTACCGTTGGTCTATTGTCCCCACCGAGTGTTGATGGAGTGTTGTTGTTGACTGCTTTGTCGTGCTCTCGAAGTCGTCGCCCTTCACGTCTCCAGATGTGTCTGCTGGTGTTTGGCCGAAGGAGAGAGATAGATTACGGCTGCGTGCAGAGCATTTATAGAAAATCGAGAACAGGCTTAGACATGGGCGTGTCACTACGGACACAGTTGTGTCTATAGACACAGTCATGTCACTACGGACATGATTGTGTCTATAGACATGGTTGTGTCACACCAGACGCGGTCGTGTCCTTCGTTATCTGTGACGACTTCCGCATTCCGCATAATCCAAGCGCTTCCAACTCAACGTGCATGCGTTCAGCGGTTTGAGAAGTCCCATGACTTTGTGAAGGACCTGTAAAATCAATAAATAAACAAATAAATCGCACATCATATGTTCACATATCATAAATGATAAAAAGCTATAAACCCATGCGCGTAGGACCTACAGGGACGCAATTTAGCCAAAATTAGGTACGTGTAGAGTGTGCTTTCACACACTCAACACACCTCTCAACTTATACCTTGCTAGTCCTTAGCAAGCCTAACATGAGAAAAAGAATAACTGTGTATTGTAACAATCCTCACACATTTCAGTTTAACTAGTCATAAATTTCAAACAGAAAATGATCGACCAAACAAAAACAACCATGGAGTGTGTGCATCCAAGCCATGACCAGTAAATAATCCTAACATAAGTGACAGCTCCACATCTCACACGTCAGCAAAATAGATCAAAGTGGACTAATGTTCACTCTACGGAGCTAACAAATGCAAAGCACTCAAAGGAAAGGGTTGTCTTAAATTAGGTGACAAACCTATGTTTTACAAGTGATAGAAACCAACTTAGAAAGACTACAATCAATCTTACCCAAACCATGCTTGAGATCAAAAATACAATGCAACAGGGCAATTTCAAGTAGCTTAAAATATAGGAGATAAATAAAGTGAAGAGGGCAAGAAAATACGGTATCAAAGCTAGGTAAGGAATGTAAGAAAAACCTTCACAAGCGAAATACATCTGTCGTGCCAAGCTCATACATATGTACAATTCAAACCCTCTTCAATCATTTTTTTCCTTTTCTCCTCATCGTTTTTCATCTTTTCTTTCTTTCTGTTCTTGCTTTCCTTTCATTCAATCTCTTTTTTTTGTCAATCAATTTTTTTCTTTTTCATTCAATTCTCTTCTCTTTTTCTTTTTCCTCCCTTTTTGTTCCCACTCTTTTCTCTCTCTTGTTTTTTTCAAAATCATCCTCACCCACAGAAATGACACACAAACTTGAAACATTTTTAAATGGGCAGAATAAATCCACTGGCTAAATTTCAAGGTGAAGAAGTATGAGTACATACAAAAAGAGTCATATGCTTGGCTCAACGTGGGTTCAAATGGGGTCATGTGTAGAAAAATATTCGAAGCTTAATTTTAATCAAAAAGAAAGCATTGAATTTCATCATTTTTCGAGCATAACCACGATCTTACCATTAGACCAAGTCTCCTAACTAGTTCAATTTCTCAGGTGCAATACAGGTAGTCACCATATCTAAATTTTGTGGCACTCATATTTCCCTTCAATACTCAGAAAAACTTATGCTAAAATTACTCCCTATGTACACATGCCAACAACCTTTTTACCACACAACTTGGATAAAGTGCATAAAAATTCCATGGAAATTCAAGCAAAAAACTAGCTTAAGTCAATCAAATTCTTAGAGAATATATGACAAGATAAACTGTACTAATGCAAGAATGTCTATACAACATAGCATATTCAATCCTCATGTCGACTAACTAGGAAGTAACAAAGCAAGTTGACAGTAAAATTCATGCTCAAAATATAAACACAGGTGACAAAATTTTAAAACAGGTCCACTCTCCCCTCAAACTTATTCTCGAAATGTCTCATGAGAGAGAATGGAAAGAAAATGCCTGATAGGAGACAAGGGTCCTGTGCTCAAGAGATGACCTGCCAATGTGATCGGTGTATTTTATGTACCTTTTTTTTTAATTATTTGTTCATAAATTATGCTGACTTTGTATTTAATTTATACCTTTGTGTTTCATATTGTATACATGACCTTTATTTTCTTGGTCATAATCATTTCATGCATAATTCTTACATTTTAGCCTTGTACTCAAACATGTTCCACATCTGCATTTGGCCCATGCCAGCCGTTATAGTAGTCTTTAGGTTTAAACCAGACGCTACAACGTCTGAGATATTCACACCTAGACTCACATTTGCATTTCATATATCAGACAGAATTTAATATTCATCATAAGATCAGTCGGTAACATTATCATTCATTACATAGACTTTACTTCCCCATAAAAGTCATGGTACGACACCACGAACCAGCTTAACTTTTATGAATCCTTTCTATGTCTTTGGCAGCAGAAGATACGACTTCACGGATTGAAGCTTGTCAAAAACTAAAGAAAAGAAGATAAGAAGGTCATTAAAGTCTATTTCACCGACTGAGGAAGAGTTACCAAAGTTCTGAAGACTTCAACTACATCTCTCAACGTCTCCTCCAAGGAAGACCCTCTGTCTGAATGTCTAATACCAGAAGTATATCCAATAACTATCAAACGTGCATACAAGAAAAAGTTTGGAGTACAACCGTTTACAATCCAAGGCAAGGAATTTACTCACGTGCGACTATGAAAATATCTTCAACAGAATTGCTTTTAGAAGAAGAATCTTCTCAACCGCCTGCAGATATTTTGTACACCTCCCAAGACAATCTTAACCATTCGGTTGAGATGAATCTTGTCAACCGTTGATCTGTAACCTTCTTAGTTTTAGAAGCAAACCTATAAATAGGGGTTATGTATCCATTTGTAAAGGGTGTTAGAAACCACCTAAACATTCAAGCAATCTTGCATTATTGTAATATCGTATTTTCTCATTTCCAAGTGCCTTAAAACCATTTTGACTGAGAAATCAATAGTCATAATGGCCTAAGAGTACTGTAATCAATTCATCATAGTTGAATGTTTTAAACAAATTTTGTCTATGAAGTTTGTTGTCTCAATTAAGATTTCTTCTTTCTCCATTCGGTTTCTTGGCCAATTCTCATTTCGAGAAGATGAAAAATCTGAGTTGCATTCGCGGTTAATTCATCCACTTGATCCAATCTTTCTACTTCTTCGATTATTATTTCTTTTACCTAAACTCGAAAGAGTGGGTAATTGGACCAATTCTTGAAGATAGTATCGACTAGTCAGACGTATTTCCACAAACTAGCTGGTGACCGAATCCAGAGTATTCATCATTCACGTTTGATTCAGATTGGTAAGGTATTTCACTGTTATTTTTAGTTTATGAATCTTTGATTTTTAAAGATTGCACATCCATTTCACTTAAGTTTCTTTAGCTTGTTTTGACTACATAAGTTTGCCTTTTATTCGTCCTTGGTATACTTTTCTTGAATCGAAAGAGGAAAGGAAGTATAACTACTTGATTGGGGTCTTCAACTGGATGCTTTCTCAGTTGGGTATCATCAACTAAGATTTCTTAGTGAGCAAAAGCTTCCACTTTAGGCATTCTAGGGTTGATCAGCTTGTCACTGATTTGATCCACTTCATTCTTGATTTGAATCTCGATCTCATTGCAATCAGTAAAGGTAGAGATTGACAACCTTTACTCTCATAGACTGGTTAGGGTTGATACAAGGTGACCGAATCCTTGGTCAGCTACACGAGTGATTCATTAGGCTTTACGTTCTGGTGAACGAGTCCAGGGTCTGCCTAAGTCAAGATAGTTGAACTTGCTGAAGTGCTTAATCTGTTAAGCCTAATAGTCAGATGGGTCATTGTTTATTCATAACCCCACGTCTGCCTTGCATTCATTCCAGCTGTGATTAGTATTTATCACCCCTTTGGTGATCAATCAGACGTGTGACATGTTTGAAGTACTTGCTTGTTTGTCTGTTTGTTTTCATTTTATTTTCATTATTCATTCCACCCATTTTGTGACTGATTTATTGGTGAATTATTCGATTCACTAATTGGTGCATTTTTACACAAGACTTTACAATAATTATAGTTCTCTGTGGGATCGACCCCTTGCTCATCATTTACTCATTTCTTGAATAATATCATCCTAGCTTTGGTATTATTTCGTAATTGATTTTGACGCGATCAATTCTTGGCGCCGTTGTCGGGGAACTTGTTTTGTTTTAATCTTGTGTTTTTGTGGATTTTAGTAATTCATTTTGCTCATAGTGTTTGTAGCTGTGTTGCATGAACTTTGTTGGGCCGACAACACGGAATAAAAAGAAAAAGATCCTAGAACAGCTACCAAGTTTTAAAGAACTTAAGGAATCTGATTTAGAGCAATTACAAGACCTTGATCTCTGTTTTATCTTTGATCAGATTCCACCACCAAAAACTTCGTTTGAACCCAACAACCTTAACACATTTGTTTTAGGAATGGCTATCAATGGAAATAATGGTGTGATATCACCTTTGAACAATTAAGATCCTCCTCTTCAGGATCCACCCCAGAACCTTAACAATGAAATTGTTAATCCTTTTGGGAATCAAGGCAATAATGCCAACAATCAAGCTGCCATTCCCCCTGGGAATGCTGGTAAATAACCCACCTCCCCGACCCCGCACCCTTAGGGAGTTAGCACAACCAACAATGGTTATCCAACCATTTTCTATTCAAAACCCTGCAGCAGACGTGGACTTCGAGTTCAAGTCTGGTTTCATTCAAATGCTCCCCAAATTTCATGGTAAGAGTGGAGATGACCCATATAAACATCTTAAGGAATTCCACATGATATGCTATATATAACTGCAAACCCTTGGGTAACCCAAGAACAAGTGAAGTTAAGAGCATTCCCATTTTCCTTGGATGATACAGCCAAGGACTAGCTTTTTTGTCTAACATCTGGGTCTGTTACTACATGGACCCAGATGCAGACATTATTCCTTGAGAGATATTTCCCTGCCACTCTTGTTGCATCTATACGCAAAAAAAATTTGCGGTATCCAACAACAACACGGGAAAACTCTCCATGAATATTGGGAGAGATTTAAACAATTGTGTGCTAGCTGCCCCAATCACCAAATCAGTGAGAATCTGTTGATGATATGTTTATATGAAGGGCTTTGCCCGACTGATCGATTTCTCATTGATGCCGCGTCTAGTGGAGCCATGGTTAACAGAACTGTCCGTGAAGCTGAGGAACTCATCTCTTCCATGGAAGCCAATACCCATCAATTTGGGGTAAGACAGAACAACTCTACTAGGAGGGTTAATGAGGTTAGTGTTAGATCAAATATTGAACAATCTATTGCAGAGCT
>JAOWBR010180144.1:0-10773 GCA_028571145.1 Dionaea muscipula
CGTTTTTATTGAAATAAAACAATAGTATATTATTATTTTTGATTTTTTTATTTTTTTTTAAAAAAATGATAATATATTATCATTTGATGAACAAAAAAAAAAAAAATTCGAGGCACCTTCGGGTAGGCAACCTTACTATATGAAGGAGTCCTCCACCGAATGAAAGACTCATGGAGGAGGAGGATAGATTGGGTGGTGGGCCACACTTGAAAAGCAGGTAGTGGGGCGGGGGTGGAGTCGGTTGCATGGTGGGGTGTCCTTCCACTTCCACATAGCAATATTACCACCAGTGGGATATGGTGTTCGATATGCTGGACTTCGTTTATTCCGTGGAGGAATCATGGTGAGAAAATTTCCTTTGCCTGCTTAACCAAACTATTTCTCTGGAAGTCCCTCATCTCCAAAAAGCTGCTGCATCCTTTCTCCTTTAGGATCCATGGCTAAATTGGTATCTGGGCTACAAATTCCATCTTCCCAAGACAGCAATTTACCCACTTTCCATCTCCAAAATTCTTACTGCAAACCTGCAACCCACTCAAGCAAATTGAAGTTTTTCAATGGATATAGAGGTACCCAGTTCAGTACCCTCTATCCCAGAAATCCTAGCAACCCTAGATTCTGCCACAGTCCTGAAATTTCTTCTGTCTCCGGTGGTTGTAAGCTTGGCAGCATGAAATTGAGGTTTTCAAAGGTGGGCAGGAGAAAGAGGTATGCACCAGTGAGTTCCCAGGCAGTGGATGGAGGAGGCAGAGGGGACTATGATGCAATTGTGATTGGGTCTGGGATTGGTGGGTTGGTTGCTGCTACCCAGCTGGCTGTCAAGGGGGCTAGAGTCTTGGTATTGGAGAAGTATGTGATCCCTGGTGGCAGCTCTGGGTTTTATGAGAGAAATGGATTTACTTTTGATGTTGGATCTTCTGTGATGTTTGGTTTTAGTGACAAGGTTAGCTCTACCTTCTTGGTATATTATATAATAATGTATGATCTGTTGTTTCTCATTTGCTTGATCTAATTATGATTATTAATCGAAATTTGTATAATATGGTATTATTTCCTCTAATTTTTTCCGGTTCCTAGGAAGTTAGATTCCTTATTATTGAAGTTTAAACTTAGGTTTCATGGACAAGTTTGACTTCACAGAGGTGGGATGTAATTGATGGACATTATGTTATACAAATACAACTCCATGAATACACTAAACAAGCCAAAAAAAGGGAGAAGGTGTTGGCCTTGGAATGGACCAACTGATCATCCTCCTATACTTTTTGGTATGAGTAAAGAAGATAATTCATGGTTTACTAGCTCTCTTTGAGAGAAGTAGCATTTCAAAGATTATGATAACCATTGTCAAGCCCTCACTAGAGCTTAGGCTTTACGCGGAGTTGGTTCCTTGAATTGGTAATACAGACATTTCAACCTAAACAGTCATGAGTTTGATTTCTCAAAGAGCCTTTCTTTTTCTTGGACAATTATTTTTATTCACAGTTTGTCTTGAAGCAGTGAGTTTGTGCATGGTCCCTAATTAAGCCCTATCATCCACATGAGCATGCTTAGAGTGTGGAGCTATTTCTTGGCTTCTCAGCTAGCTTGAGCTTTTCAGGATGAGTTTGTTTCGTGATACTAACAGCCTTCAATGATTTTCCATAAGGGTACTAATTTAAATAAGTCATCCGAGCTTTTCATTTTTGTTGTAATATGCTTGAAATACTCTTATCTTGAAACCTAAACCCTTGTCAAATCTTGATTTTTTATGGTTCTAGTAGTAGTATCTATATGGTTGGGATTTGAGGCTCTTTTTTGTTTATTTTTTATGCTAGGAAGATAAAGAATGTTCCTCTAAACATGTGAATGCGTAGTGGATCATCTATTTCTCTGCAGTAGAGATGGAGGCAGTCATTATCTCCTCTTTTCTTCGTTTGGTGGGAGGGCAATGACTCGTATACGATGTCCTTTGCCATTTTCTTAAGAATCCTTTCCTTCTAAGTGCCCTTGTTGGCTTTTCTTGGTGCCCTGGTTGACATTGAATTTGATTATAGTGAATGTATTTCCCTCTCTCTCTTTTGCCCCTTTTCCTAGGTCAGAAACATATCATGAGGGATTTCCAGGGCAATGCAGACAGGTTACTTTGTGCTGCTAGGTGCCCATTTTAGATTAGCAATATACCTCTTCTGTTTTGGGACCTATTTCATTCATCCTCACCACAGACAGAGAAAAAAAGTGGAGATGCCATGTCTGTGAAACCTGAGAAATGCTAGCACACATGTGGGTCATTGGATCCTGCAGTAGTTCTGGGTCCTCACCAGTTCATTGACTTTGATGCACCTTCGTTCTGGATTAGGGCAATTTAAATTTGATTACGCAAGCATTGAAGGCAGTTGGATGCAAGATGGAAGTGATTCCAGACCCTACTACTGTGCATTTCCATCTACCTAATAACCTATCGGTCCGTATCCACAGGGAATACAATGACTTTATCATGGAACTTATCCATAATTTTCCGCATGAGAAGGAAGGAATTCTCAAATTCTATGGTGAATGTTGGAAGGTTTGTCTTGAACAAGGTTTTTAAAAACTTGGTGTCGTACATTTTTCACTTGACTAAATGCTGGTATGCATTGTGTAGATCTTCAATGCCTTGAACTCACTGGAGCTAAAATCACTTGAGGAACCACTCTACCTTTTTGGCCAGTTCTTTCGGAAGCCTCTGGAATGTCTGACACTCGGTAATTATTTTCCTCTAATTTGTTAGTTGGTCTAAGACCCAATTTAAAGTCTCAGTGTCGGAGGTTGAATCGCATAACCTTCCAGTATGATCAATAAAGAAGTTGAATTGACCCTATCATCAATAAATGACAACAATTCGGGGTCCTTGATGTGTTTTCTAGCTGCGTGTCATGCATTTTGAGGCATGTAATTATAGACTGCGAAAACTGTGATTAGGCCACCCTCAAACTTTGTCCGACTTACTAACATGTAATTGCTATGCTTCCTAAATAGGGTGTGATACCCTCATCCCACATCGGTAGGTCGGGAAAGATTAAAACTGAATATAAACATAACCTCATACCACATCGGTGGGTGTATGGTTGGCAGAGTTGTGGCCTCAGGACCTTACATAAGGACTTGGAGAATATAATGTGCTCAAAATTCTCAAATTCATGATGGTGAGATAGAAGACTTCCAAATCAAAAATGGAAAGGGTCAAATATATGCAACCGATACCCCTTAGTATCTTTAAATGGTACTTAGGTTTCTTGAGCTTATGACCATTGGGCTCTAGGTGCGGCTGCACATATTATCTTATAAAGGGATGTAATCGACTGTTGAATCCTCACATTTAATCTTCAAATAATCTTTCCCTTCATGTATTAGATTTCTTTTTGTGCGCGCGTTTGTGTGCGCTTATGTGGCATTTAGGACTTACGAATATGGTCATCATTTATATCCTTAATTATCTGCTCTATTTGCATGACTTTGTGGATTTAGGGTTATAATATGCAATTTCTTTTTTTTTTTTTTTTTTTTTTTTGCATTTACATCCCATATGTTTTATTTTGTCTGCAGTGAGCAGCAAAAGTACCATTTCCTGACTTCAACGTGTTTCCTCCTCCCTTTCTGCAGCCTATTATATGCCTCAAAATGCAGGAGACGTAGCTAGAAAATACATCAAAGACCCCGGATTGTTGTCGTTTATTGATGCAGAGGTCCACTCAACTTCTTTTATTTATCGTACTGGAAGGTTATATGATTCATCATCTGCTTTAGACTCTGATACAGCCTCACCCCTGTATTCTGCTACAGTGTTTCATTGTGAGCACAGTTAGTGCTCTGCAAACTCCCATGATAAATGCAGGCTTGGTAAGTTTCTACTGGTGGCTTTTAACCTTGGAGATGTTTGTCCTCAAGTTTCTTTTGTTCTATTTTCTTCTGCTAGGTCTTTTGTGATAGACATTTTGGAGGAATTAACTATCCTGTTGGTGGTGTTGGTGGAATTGCTAAGTCTCTTGCACAAGGTCTCGTTGACAAGGGAAGCCAGATACTTTATAAAGCAAATGTGACTAAGATCATCTTAGAAAATGGGAAAGCTGTAAGTTCAAGATTTCTTTTGGTATGACCAGTGATGAGTTACAAACAGCAACAACACGACCACTTTCCACTGGGTGGGGTCGGCCACATGCATCCTACTAGGATACATGTACACAAGGTCTGATAATTTTAGTGCGTTGGTTGTCGGTTACCTAACACGCACTGTTCTAACCTAATCAGAAGATTTGATTTGACTAAAATATATCAAAAGTATTTTTTTGAGAAATTATGGATTATACAGGTTGGAGTAAGGCTGTCGAATGGGAGGGAGTTTAATGCCAAAACTATAATATCTAATGCTACCAGATGGGACACCTTTGGTTAGTTCTTGAATGGAGCTAAGCTTATCAATTGTTCCAACTGAGCATCTGTACCCACTGGGAGTACAGGCTTCCCCTTCGCTGTCATGATATCATAAGTGTTTCACACTTTAGGAAAGCTGTTACAAGAAGAAAAACTCCCAAGAGAAGAAGAAGATTTTCAAAAGCTATATGTTAAAGCTCCATCTTTTCTTTCTATTCACTTGGGGGTCAAGGCAGATGTTTTGCCGCCGGATACAGATTGTCATCATTTTGTTCTCGAGGTGATTTGCTACTTTCATTAGTTCATTTTTCTTAACCTTGGGACAAGGCCATAGCCTTTTTCCTCCTAGTATGAATCGGCTAATGTTTGGTCAATTTGATGAGCAGACGGCATGGGAAAATTTAGAGGCGGCATATGGGAGTATATTTTTGAGCATTCCAACTGTCCTTGATCCATCCTTAGCTCCAGAAGGACACCATATTCTTCATGTATTCACGACTTCTTCCATGGATGACTGGCAGGTGAAATCATTGACAACTCGATATCGTAGAAATGTCTCTATCCAAACTGTATGTATATAGAACAAGATATCATGTTGGCAATTTATGTGACTTCTGAACAACTCTTACCCTCATCAAAATTGATGGTTTAGGACTCAGGCTTAGGTTGTCTGGCTTGTAATTGGTATGACTTGAAAAGAAGCTTATGTCATCCTCGCAGGGACTCCCTCGAGAAGACTACGAGATGAGAAAGGAGTTTGTAGCTGATGAAATAATAAGCAGATTGGAAAAGAAACTGTTTCCTGGGCTCAAAGAATCAATCGTATTTAAAGAGGTATAATTCAGGGTTGTGATGCTAACTGTTAAGGAACCAATTATACTAAAAAGATCAACTTTGTGGTAGAAGGCTTATGAATTATATTTATCTTCACACACTCTCACGTGAATGTCTCTTTTGGCCTTGAAGCGTGGGCTGTGCACTGACCCATCTTATACCAAATGCTAAACAAATAGGGGTCGTGCTCATAGGATTCGAACTCGTGACCTTCGATCACATTTATTCTAATATCATGTTAAGGAACCAACTCGTGATCTTTGGGTGGGGCTTAAAGCCTAGATGCTGCCAATGCTTTTTTAGGTGGTGTAGCTATTTGATCTTGATAAGGGGACTGACTGGTCGATACATGAAATGTCATATTTGATGGCAGGTCGGAACTCCGAAAACACACAGGAGGTACCTGGCTCGTGATGACGGTACTTATGGTCCAATACCACGGAAAAAACCCAAAGGTTTACTTGGGATGCCTTTTAATACCACGGTATATTGAGACCAGGATAGCTTTGAAGTCGGTATGAAATCTTCTAGATCTTGCTAGTTTGAAACATATTCTGTATCCGGCTTGCAGGCTATAGACCGCCTGTACTGTGTCGGTGATAGCTGTTTTCCAGGACAAGGGGTCATAGCCGTTGCCTTTTCAGGAGTAATGTGCGCTCATCGAGTTGCTGCCGATATAGGTAAGTTGTGAATAATCCAATGGTTTTGGAATGATCTAATCGAGTTGCCTCTGACATAGGCAAGTTGTGAATAATGCAATGGTTTTGTAGTGATATAAGGTTTTGCTCTTACATGTAGACCAGAACACGGTTCAGTTCTGGACCGGTTCTGGTTCAGGCGCCTATTGCAGTCTGCCCTTTGTATTACCCTACTGGTTTGACGGGCGCCTACCCAAACCAATATATACATAAAAGGCCAGGGCGGCATTCCCTTGTCGGTGTCCACACGGCCCCAGTTCCAATTTTTTGGACTAAACGTTAACCTTAGGTTCCACGGTTTTGTTGGCTATGTTTGTCAGTTGGAACCAAACGGTGAAGGCACCTACCTACAAGGTATCAGAGCCTGCCTACAAAGTTGGCCATATGTGGCCAACTCGTCACAACCCGTGACACTAATGAATATATGTGGCCGACAGTCAACGTATTATATTTATGCACTGAAAGTGATTTGAGAGAGAATGACTTTTGAGTGAATACTAGTATTACACATACCTGTAGTAAAATCTAAATGAAGAACTTTAATCTTAACTTTTTTTTATAAATTTGATATGTCTCATCAATAATCCTGCTCCTCATTTGGGTGCAGGCATTGAGAAGAAGTCTCCGATACTTGATGCAGCTCTCCTTCGTCTTCTTGGGTGGCTGAGGACGTTGGCTTGAACATATACCTCCATAAAAGTTGAACCTGAAGCACAGCCGCACCCACGGCATGTGATACTGAGAATATATAAGTAGTTTACATGAAAGTTGAAGGAAATGGAGATAATTCCTTATTGAAGTATTTGGATTGATTGATTTACAGATAGATTGTGTTACAAAACCAGCAAGGTTCAGAAGATTATGTTAACAAACTTGTTCATACCATGAGCATGCAATTGATTAGAACAAATGATTATGCCTCTGCTCTCAAAATGTCAAAAAAGGTAGTCTCAGGTTAAGCACTTTTCAGCTACTCGTATATTGATTTAGAACCAAATAGCTGAAGATAACCAATAGAACTCTCAAAATGTCAAAAGGAGGGAGAAAAACAAGCTAATTTAGTTGTGGGGAATGGGGATAAGAGACAAGTAATTTCTTAGTTTATTGAGGATGAGTAGCGGCGTACACCGATGTGAGTTTTTCTTAATCAATAAAAGGTTGAAGATACAGCGGGCACGAAGATGGAACGATGACCGTTTCCCCTCGAGCAAAAAGGTTCAAGAGAAACAGTATGTACAACACAGAAACTAGATTGATACTAATCTCTCTCTCATCCATCCTGCCATTGTGAAGCCTCAAATTATCTTCATAGTTGTGGCACTTCCTCTTTCATAAACCTATCATGAACACCTAAATAAATGGGGAAATGAAGGAAGGAATATAATAAATAGCAAGCTCTGTTGGTTACCGGCGTGGATTATTCAGTTCACCGGACCAAAAATGCCTTCTATTTTGCAATCTTCATGCCAAAACCAGTGTCTTGCATCATGGCCACAAACTCGCTGTAATCGATTCGCCCATCCTGTAATGCGACAACAAGTTCTTTCATCAACACAAAGGTTAAGGGTTCTTCGTCGTATTACCAAACAAAACATGCATAGGTATAGAACTATCTACACAAAGTATATGCATGGATATGGCAAAGCCATTTGGTCTCATACATGATCTTGATCAACTTCCTGGATAATTTCTTCAAGGTGCACATCTCCCAAACCAAATTGCTCACATGCTTGCTGCAGCTCATCTGGAGTTATATAGCCGCTCCCATCTTTGTCAAAGTATGAAAATGCTGCAAAGAGGTGATCCTCCTTCTGGATTTTGTTTAAATGGATCATCGCAGCAATAAACTCACCATAATCTATTGTCCCGCTATTGTCAATATCCGCCTGGAATAGGAAATGGATTTAAATACATGATTAAATAAAATACACCCTACCTATGGGATTACAAATGCTTAAGTCAACATATAAATTGTATGGTTATATGATCTTCTCAGATCTACTTCAGGAAGACTGACTCCAATCAAATGATACTCCGATTCTATGGTGTTCTTAACTCACTACAAAAATCCCATCATCTTTAGCTCCTTAAACATCAATTCAACTTCAGAACATGGAAAACTCCTTCGAATGGAATAAAAGACATCCAACTTTTGAAAAGGCCTGGATGTAGAGCACTTACTGCTTGCATCAACCCAATAATTTCAGAATCCTTGAGGTCAGCACCAGCCTTTTCCAAACCAGTTTTCAGCTCCTCAAGGCTGATCTGCCCGCTATTGTCAGCGTCCATCATTCTAAACATTTGCTTCAAACCTGCAATTTCTTCTTCGGATAGGCTCTCGGCAATGACCTGCTCAGGACAAACAAAAATGAGCTATTTGTACAGCTAGCTGTACAGCGGCATAAGGCAGAATCGAACAAAGCAGTACTTCGGCCACAATAGCCAATATTTTATGGAAGGCTGTGGCAAATACAAAGAAGTGTGAGATAAACAGGTTAGATTGGTATAAACACTTTCAATCTAGTAAATATTACAAAATTATAGCAGGCTGCTCAGCCTCTTCTGATCTGAGGAACTAACATATCCAGGTATTCTGGTACTTCAGTTCTATAAGTGCATCATTCTTATGCTGACAAGTTCCACATATTTAGGCATCACGTTTTTGCTCATTCTTGGTCTCAAATGCAGATCACGGAATAAGATAACAACTTACTCTAATGGCAATTTTCTTGAGCTTGTTCATTGCAGAAAATTGCTTCAGGCGACTTAGAACAGCAGAATCAAGAGGCTTATCTGGAGCACCACCATCAACCTGAACCCAAGGGTGGCCTGTAAGCACATATTAAGGTCCCTTATCACTGCTGGTGACATGAAAATCCAAACCAGAAAATGGTCGCTTAGTCTCAAAGGGAAAGAAAAGAGATTATGCTTTTCAAGCATGAGATTGGTTACTCGAGGTTTATAAAACATGAATTCTAATTGAAATAATCACAGGACATCTTCATGCACTGAGACAAACCAGTTATACCGATAGCTTAGCACAAAATGCTACATGAAGTTTCGAAGAATTTACGAGATAAAAAAGAACTGCAACAACAACAACAACTACTACTACGATGACGACCTCTTCCCACTAGGTGGGATCGACCACACGTATCCGTACGACACATGCACACAAATTCCAACAAACAAAGAAATAGAATTCTAAAAAATGAAATATAAAAGAAAACACTCCACAATCAAACAAAGAATAGAGAGACCAACCCCAGACATAGAAAGAACACTCACAGAGAACTTCATGAGCTGTCAAGCGCCTTTTGGGATCTCTAACAAGCATTTTTCTCACCAGGTCTTTTGCACCACCGGATATACTAGGCCATGGTTCCGATATAAAATCTAGGTCACCTTTTAATACCTGCTCAAATACACCTTGCTCTGTTTCTGTATGGAGATATAAAAGCAATCCACTAGTTACAAAGGCATATATTAGGGTTTCCTCAAACGAATGAAGGAACAAAAAGGCCAACCATGTAATACTAACCATCCCAAAAAGGAGGTACACCACTTAATAATATATAAAGAATCACGCCAGCACTCCAAACATCACATTCTGGACCATATTGTTTCCGCAACACTTCAGGGGCCACATAGTAAGGACTTCCAACCACATCAAGAAATGTTTCCCCTGAAATGTGAATTTCTTCATTAGACAACTGCGAAAGCTAGACATGGTACTTACAGTAAGAAGACAATCATATAGATTCTACAGTAACAGATGATGTATTAAAAAGATAAATGGACAACAATCAGGCATGTCTAATGTTTCCTTCAAGCTCTTTTTCAATCTTTCTCCACTCCTCCACACCTTTTGAAATGCACATGCATGCTCAATCCTTCTCATCTCCTTATGGATGGTTAGAAGGTTTTCAAATACTGAATTGCAACTTTTTCTTTTTCTCGAGTGAAATTGCAACTATTTCTGTCTAGAATTCTTTAACGTACCATGTGCTTATTCATATCCCTTCTCATAAGGCTATGCTAAAACAAAAACATTTGTCTCTATATGGCAATCATTTAACAAGTAGACTAAGTAACCGCCGAACATTCCCCTCAAACATTATTGCCTCAATACTATAGTAACTTCCTTAAAGTATGTCTTATCCGATGAGTAATGTCAATCAATTCTAGCATATAGAATTTTCTTTGAAGTTTACCCTATTTTGGGATCATGTAGCTTCCTGGATCACATTTCCATCAGTAACAACATCCATATCAATCTCCCGATCATTTTGTACCATGTACCAGTGATTCAAAACTCTTGAAATAATATTTTCTTGTAGGTTTTATATCCCCAGTATTACTTCTACAGAATCTTCTTATACTAACCAGAACAACACTCCACATAATCAGTTTTTTGTGTGAGTAAGTGTAGACCTCTTGATTGGTGTATCCTTCTTGACTCAATCCAAGTAATTTGTTCTCCTTATTTCTTGCTTTTACCTGTTTGATATGATAGTATCCTTTTTCCGTCCTAAAACCAGCATTTATTATGCAGTTCATATGATTTAGCCCTCTAGCCCTCACCTCAATCGGTGCTTTCTTTTTCAATTTCCCAATTATTCCTACGCTCAAACAGCGCATTAAACAGAATGAAAAGGAAGAGAGAAGAGGAAGCTCTCTCGAGAACCACCCTTCTCACAATGTCTGGAATATCCTTTTCAGCTAGCATGGCAAGATCAATTGGCAGACCCACAATAGGTACCTCAAAATTCAAAATCTTCACCTCTAATTAGCTCTGAGCACCCATAATCTGATGTCCTATCTTTGGCCTTTAGCACATTATAAACCACCA
>JAOWBR010180155.1:0-10772 GCA_028571145.1 Dionaea muscipula
CCCCTGCTTGTTTTGGCAGGTTTTGACCAGTGATTTGTAGCTGGATGCGGCGGGGAGCGGTGTGACCTCATTAGGACCTTTATTTCTTTATCGCTGCATGATTTAGACACTCTGATTTATATTTGACCATGTGGTCATCTGGACGTTGGTTTTCCCGATGAGGGATTTATAGTAGTATTAAAATTCATATGATGCTTCCGCATGTTGTTTGATATCCTTTTTAGTTTGGTACCTTCGCTCTCATGCATGATGTTTTGATTGTCTTTCTCTTGGGATTGGTTTGATTTAGCATTTGGTTTCACTTCCTTGGCTTCAATGACTCGTGGCTCACCCAACGGGTTATCGCCGGTAGCATCCGGTTTCGGATGTTACATTAAGGCTTCTCCTAAAAAAATTAAGCAACTGTTGTCGGGAGTCCGGCTGCAGCATGGTTCCAATTTATACAATGGATCGCGAATCACCATCTATAAAAAAGATCTCCTCTAGAGGTTTCATTAGCTGAGCCCTCTCCTCGGGTGGACCCTCTACACAGTGGATATCTCCCGGAGTCTTCTCCTCATTATTCGATGATGCACCGGGCTTCTCTTTGCTGTTTGGGGCGATCAGATAGCATTTCCGTGCGACACTCTGGTCCCCAAACATATTGCCGACTTTCCCCCTCACTGGAAACTTGAGCATCAAATGATAGGGGAAAATGGCTGCTCTCATCTTGATTATTGTGAGACGGCCCAGAATGGCGTTATGGGCGGAAGGGAGATCTACCACGAGCCACTTCACATCCAGAGTGTCCCGCACCTCTGTGTCTCCCACTGTCAAGGGAAGAGCGATTTCCCTCATCGTCCTCACTGAATGTCTTGTGAATCCTAAAAGTGGAGTTAAGATTGGGGAGAGGACATCGTGCTTCTGACCAAGCACCAACATCAGCAGCTTGTAGGTGTTGAAGTAGAGAATGTTTGCTGAACTGCTGTTGTCAACAAGAATTTTTCGAATCTGGGCATGTCCGATCATGGCAGTCACCAGGATTGCATCCTGATGAGGGTATTTCACCTCATCTTCGTCCTCTTTGGTAAAAAACAAACGCACATGTCGCGGATCCGTGATCTCCCAGGAATTGCTCGCGATTGAATCTACCTGCTCTCCTCGGGCATATCTCTTCCTTCCTCTGTTGCTGTCTCCACAACTCGAAGGGCCTCCATGGATAACGTTGATTACCATCGCCCCTTTATCCCTAATCCTCGGCCTCTTGCTTTCAGGATCAGGACTCCTACTAGGATTCCTCTTATCCTACGGGGGTGGCTTGCAGTTATCTGCCTGAGGTCGTCTGAAATGCTGATTCTCCGGCTGATTCTTTGCGTCCCTCCGGCTCTTGAGCACCTGGCACTCCTCCGTTGCATGGTTGAGGACCTTGTGGTAGGAGCACCATTGAGTTGGCCTTGTCGGCGTCTCGGGGGGTAGCAGTGTCTGGATTGGTGCCACAGTCCAAAGAGGCTGAGGGTTCTGAGGAATGAAGACTTTGGTCTCGTTCCCTACCTAAGGTGTAATCTCTTTCCTTGGAGCGTCAAATCTCTGGGGCCGAAAGTCACGTCTGAACGACTTCTTCTCCCGGCGGTTGTACCCATTCGGGCCCTCACTCCTGATCTCCTTCTTCGTCTCCTTGTTGCTCGAAGTCGAGGAATCAAATGCAGCCCGAGATCTGTTTTGATCCTCAAGTGTCATGTAGCTACGGGCTCGCTACAGGAAGTCCCCAAAATCTCTTGGCCATCGGAGGATCAGGTCATCCAAAAAGGCACCAGGGCACAACCCTGTTGTGATGGCAACCATTGCCACCTCCCCGCTCAGCCCGGGGATTTGAATGTAAGCCCTGTTGAAGCAAGACGTAATGTCTCTTAACGGATCCTCAGGTCGCTGCCTGATGAAAAATAGACTAGGAGCTGCCCGAGTAAAGGTGCTAGAGTTGGCGAACTGTCCCACGAAGGCTTCCTTTAGCTGGGAGAATCGTGAGATCGATCGTGGGTCCAAAGAGGCGTACCACTACCTAGCTGTCCCTTAAATGTGGCGGAAAATGCACTACACCTGATGACATCGTTCACGTTTAACAGTTGCATCCTAATCTCGAAGCTGCTCACATGATTCTTAGGATCCGTGGAACCATCATACTGGTCGAATTGGGGTAGTTTGAGGCTTGAAGGGAATGGGACATTATGCACTTCTCGTGTGAAATGTCCAGACGTAGAGCGCAGTGATGCAGTTGTTGTCTTTTGTCTTGCTAAATTCTCCATGGCAGTGTAGGACTGGGCCTCTGCCTCATCGTCAAAATCATCAGCCGGAGAGTCCTAATGACCCCTTCGGCGGTGCTGGGTGCTAGCCTGCCCACGTTGAGGTGGGATGGGCTGTGCCTCGGTTTGAAACTGATCAGGGACCGATCTGGGTACAAACTTTCCTCTCTCCTCTCTCGTCAGAGGAGGACAACTCCCTGGAGCAACAAGGGTCTGCTCACCGTCAATTACAGGCAGAGGTGCCTATGAATGTAATCTTCTTTGCATCTCTCTTAAGAGATTATCCTTCATCGCACCCATCATCTGCGTGACCTCCTCCCGGGTGATGGGGTTTGGGTCAGGGTTGTTTTGTTGTGTTTGGGCTAGTAATTGTTCTGAGGATCATTTGGCATTGCTAGTTGGATCATGGGGAGGAGAGGGTGTTCTATCAGGGGACCGCGTGGTGTCGGTGCCTTTACCGGGAGTCTTTAGAGCATCCACAATTATGACTTCTTGTTTTCTTCCCACAGACAGGGTGCAACATCCAAATGTTGCATCTAAAAAATCCTAGGGGCAAACGCCAAAGTCCCAAGAACAGGGTCAGAAAGGTCCAGTTAGAAAAGAATCCAATTGACTCGGGAGAGAAGTGTTAGATGCTAAAAAAGATGCCACCAAAGACCTGAAAGAGATGAACAAACCCGTCAGAGGGCATCCGGAGGTGTGAGCTCGGGAAAAACCACTCCGATGCTTAAGTCAGCAGGTGAAGAAAAGTAAGGAAACTTCCTAACAGGAAGTGACCGGGCAGACTTGATCAGGCAGGGTGTCCGGACAGGTATGACCGGGCAGGGTGTCCAGGCAGGGAAGTCCGAGCAGGGCTCCGGACAAGGTTTGCTAGGAAGAGAGTGAAAGTATGTAAGTAGAGAGAGAGAGTATCTTGGTAGGGGGTGAGGGGGTATTTATAAAGATTGAAAAGCTGTGAAATTATCAAAATACCCCTGGAAAGTATTGATGGACGAGTAGGGCCGCCGGGCAGAGCATGCCGGGCATGGGTGCCGGGCAGTCAGGTCCGAGCGGAGGCACTGGGTATCCAGGTCCGAGCAGGGGCATCGGGCAGGGTCTGGTCCCGTTCGATCTCCTCCCCGAAAAACCCATCTTGTCCGGCTCGATCTCCTTGTCCACGTGTCGAGGGAAAATATCCCTACATCAATGTGTGACCTAAATTATTGAAATAATTTAACAATCTCCCATTTATGAGTTGTTGAAGTATGCTATCATGAATGCAGGGTATCACAATCTCATCCATTAACTACACAGACATATGATCAAGGCGGTATTTTGTTCACATCGATCGTAATGAAAACCATCCATGGTCACATATATCTATACAGCCGAATGACATAAATCAATCATAGATGTGCAACATGGAAGCTACATGCAATATGGTCCATATATGCCTGTTCATACTGGTTCACTTTAATCTTATTGAGATAAAAACTTTAACCAAATGTATCGAAATAGAGTACCAAAACATAGTGACAAACTGAATACTTTATTTCTGATCAGAAAAGTTTGTACTATTACATAATACGTCCAAAAACATAGAGCAAATGACGGAAAAGTACAAACTCCCACTAAACCAAAGTATCCAGAAATAAGACAACACCCATATGAGTAGTGCATGTGCTCATTAAAAACCTTAGGTGGTAATCCTTTGGTAAGCGGATCCACCATCATAAAGTTTGTTCCAATGTGCTCTATAAAAATCAAGTCACTCTGTACTCTTTTCCTCACAACCAGAAACTTAATGTCAATGTGCTTTGATTTGGATGAGCTCCTGTTGTTATTGGAATACATGTCTGCCGACTTATTGTCATAATATAACTTTATTGGTCTTTCTATTTGTTGCACCTAGAAAATCCCGGGGGCGGTCAGCAGCTAGAACCCTCCAAGGGTAAACACCAAAGTCCCGGTCAGACCGGGGAAGGAGTGTAATGTGATCTGAAGGCGATTCCGATCCGCACCAAAGAGGACCTGAGAGGGAATGAGCAAACAACGTTAGAGAGTACCCCGAGGTGTGACCCCGGGGAGACTACTCTGATGCCTAAGTCAGCACGTTCCTAAAATGACCGGTATCTCCTGCGTGTGAGGAGAACCGAAAGAAGTAAGAAGAGCAAGAGAGAAAAAGAGAGTCGGGCAGATGGAACAGGGTGAGAAACAGGGTCGTTCGGGTGGTTCTTGGCCGAGCAGGGTTGTCCTGGTAGAAGGAACATCTCCGGATGGTTCTTGGCCGGGCAGGGTTGTCCGGGTAGAAGGAACAGGGTCTCCAGGTGGTTCTTGGTCGGGCAGGGTTGTCCGGGTAGAAGGAACAGGGTCTCCGGGTGGTTCTTGGCCGGGCAGGGTTTGGTCGGGTAGAAGGACCCGGCAGAAGAAACGGGTTCTCTAGGTTGTTCTTGGCCGGACAGGGTTGTTCGGGTAGAAGGAACAGGGTCTCTGGGTGGTTCTTGGTCGGGCAGGGTTTGGCCGGGTAGAAGGACCGGGCAAAAGAAACAGGTTCTCAGGGTGGTTCTTGGTCGTACAGGGTTGTCCAGGTAGAATGAACAGGTCTCCTGGTGGTTCTTGGCCGGGCAGGGTTGTCCGGGTAGAAGGAACAGAGTCTCCGGGTGGTTCTTGGCCGGGCAGGGTTGTCCGGGTAGAAGGAACATGGTCTCCGGGTGGTTCTTGGCCAGGCAGAGTTTGGCCGGGTAGAAGGATCGGGCAGAAGAAACAGGTTCTCCGAGTGGTTCTACTCGGTCAAGCAAGAGAGGGAAGAGAAGATGGAGAAATGAGGGGGGAGAAGGGTATTTATAGGCATGGGTGAAGTTAGGATATTTACGGTTGTGCCACTCAATCTTCGGAAGGCCCTTTTGAGCTTGTTTGAGCTCCGATTGACGAACGGTCAGCGGCCACGCGCTCGTGGCAAGATGGGAAATCTTTCGGGATGGGTTCGATCAGGTTTGATCGGGTTAACCATGGTTGACCAGGTTTGACCATGGGCTCGGGTACTGGCTCGGGTCTGGTCGGGTCAGGAAGAACGGTCCAACCTCGGACCCTTTGGCCACGTGTCTAAGGAGGAAAATCCCCCTACAACATCAGTCCCCCAACTTCGTAGTGCAAACGTAGTTCGGATTGCGAAGTTAGAAAACCAGTCAACTCTGACCTAAACTACGTGGGCAAAGTCCGAGTCAATCTGCCAAAGCATGCTAGTATATATGCAAAGTGGGTGGAGTTGTCTCCTAGCAGCCGGTTAGCTTGAGCTTTGGATACCGGTGCCGGTCTAAAAGAAAGGGCCGGTGGTGTCGAGCTGAATCGATATCCCGAGCGAACTTTGTCGCGGTGTGGTCCATGAAATGAATGGACAGGAATTACCCAGTGAAGATGCACTTTCCGAGAAGTTCGTCTAAACTGGGCATGCGCTAAGAAGTTGACACACAGCTTCGTGGAGATCCTTGCATCCTGTGGGCCTATGAAATTCACCAACATTTGGTGCCAAGCGGAAATCCTTGCATCTCGTGGGCTTACAGATATCGAACATAATTAGTCCTAGGTAAAGTCATTGGTGAAAGTCAATACTTACGATATTGGCTGAAAAGCCGAGAGCATTTGGAATGAAGAGGCCCGAAGTGTCGGATGTTGAGCCGGATGTGACGGCTAAGGAGTCGAAGGTGACGGCTGTAGAACTGAAGGAGATAATCCTGAAATCAAAAGACACGGCAATCATTATTAGGCAATAGAATGACCTAAAAATTAAAGTTACCCATGACCGAATGGTCGGGGCTTATAACCGACGAGCCAGAAGCGATCGGCGGGCTGATGGCAATAAGTCGGAGTATATAATGATGGTCGAGGGATCGATATTTGAATGTAATAACATCCTCCAGAATATTAATAATTGCAGCAACCGAACGGTCGGTCTTCATAATCGCCGACTAAAAGCGGGCCATGGCTGATGAATCATTGATAGAAGCTGAGCACCCAGAAATATACAATCGGTCGAACGACCGACGGGTGAAGTCCGACACTTCCATATGAATAGCAACGATTTGGCGTCAGGTTGAAAGTTCTGAAGTATATAATAAAAGCGATTGAGGGAGCGAACTTGACAACCGTTAAGTTGGAAACGAATAAGGGCCAATTATGTCAATAATAGTATGCCCATCTTATAAATCCAAAGGCTACGATCGAGAAGCCGAAAATATAATTGCGGCTAAACAGCCGAAGAAACGGCTATGATGCCCAAAGGTGATCGTTACTTATTGAGCCGAAGAGAATATAAAAACGATAGATGCGGTCCTACGACTGAAGACCATACGGTATAATAGTTCTGGTATCGAGGATAATAACGACCGAATGGTCGAACTCAACCGATTAGCGAACTTAGAAGAATAACGGCTGAAGGGCTGACAACCAGGCGATAATAATAGCGACCGAGCAGCTTGACTCAGCATCTATCTAATCTGAAGATAGGTGATGGCTGATATGTTGATGATAAAAACTGAAGAGCTATTCCAAGCGATGCAATTTGATAGAATTATCTTCAACTCTCGACATGCTAGTGTGCTCAAGATTGATGCACTATGAGAAGCTTAACTTTAAATTCTCTTTATAGGAGTGATCCGACTTTATACAAAGATGATGATTTGCTAGTGCACTTCACCGCATAGAGTTGTGCATGCGGTATATATCCCGCAGTCCTGTACTTACAAATATTGAGGACTTGCACAAGTGGTTAGACGTGTATTTGAGATAAGAGCGTAGTGAAGTTGTCTGAGAATCTGATGAAAACGACTAAAAAAGCCGGTGTGTGTCGGCTGAGAAGCTGATTAAAATGACTAAAAAGTCTATGTGAGTCAAATAAATGAAGGAACAGACCTATAACAGCTGGTGTTGGCGATTGAACGGTCGGATTTGATTGCCGGTGAGTTGGAAGCAGATACTAGCCGACTGGTTGATCAACAGTAGCTAACGGGTCGCAAAAGAGCCACAGTTGGAGGGTGTTATCGATCATTTCATCGTAGAAGTAGACAAGTCCTTTCACCTTCTGGATGGGATAACAACCGTTAACTGTGCAGGAGTGGTCCCGGTTTTGTCTATACATGCGGGAGCTACCCGGCTTATAGACCTCTATGCGGGATGAAGCCAAACCACAGACTCCCTGGAGGGATTCACCCTTGCCTCAAGGCGCAACACGATGGGAGCTACCCGGTTTACATGTCTGCCGTGTGGGACAAATCCAGACCACGGGAATAAACTCCGAGGCGGGATGGATCCGGCCTACAAGGAGGTGAAAACGGCCCGAAAGCTGGTGCGTATAATCCGTTGAAAGCAACGGGTGCGTAGAAACCATTGGAAGCAACGGATAAGTTGAGAGCTGAGATATCTTGTTTGCCTACAATTTACACAAACAAACAACCATACACAAAATAAGTAAGTGCATAAAGGAGGGTGAAATGTCTCTGGACCTCAAAATGTTGATGATGTTAGAGGCGGGGTGGTTGATCCTCCATGCTTTGGGACTTGTGCTAGGTAGCAAACTTGTCATCGGGGTCCCAAGGTGTTAACCCTAGGAGACCGCTTTGATCATCAAGTTAGTCTATGATTAAAAAAGGACAAGAAGGCATAAAGCGTGAAACGAAAGCAAAAAAATAAACTGTCTGAAAGAAGCCCAATGGAGGTAGGATTTTTCCCTGTAGAGTGGACCCAATTCACTAGCACAAGGCAGCCCTGGCGTGGACCTACAGGTCACCCTGACAAGATTAGTGAGATAGAAATGCGTACGAGGGCCGACTTACAGTCGCTGTGGGATAAACCCGTCCCCCCCTTGGCATTGTGAACAGGGGAAGAACAGATCCGGTTGGCTTTACCCCACAAGGGAAAATCCTCACTTCGTTATTGTCTCCATGTCATTCTCTGAAAAGAAGGAAAAAGCGAGGTGTAGGAAAGAGGCGCCGAGAACTAGAGTTGTTCCGATGAGGTAGACTTTGGCGATTGAGTCGAGGCATGGGTTCATATGCACGATATCAACGCTGTCGAGAGCGGATAGATTGACTCTCCATGCTCTGGGACCTATGCTAGGAAGAAAACTTGTCAGCGAGGTCCTAAGGTGTTTAACCTCGGGGGACCGCTCCGACGATCAAGTTAGTCCCAAATTTTATTAAAAACAAGCAAATATGTATACGGTAAAACGCAGTAATATATATACAAGATATATATACAGGAAAAGAGAAAGATAAAGATACAAAAAGGGATTCGTCAGCGAATCCGGCTTGTCAAGGGCTTGAAGACAGCGAACATCATTGAGCTTTGTGAGAACAACCTTCAATGTCTGTCCTTTGATGGATGATTGTTTGCTTCAGTAGATGGCGAGACTTCCTGGATATTAGATCCTTCTTTGTGCGGAGGATGTTGTATTGTCACTCTTCTTAGTCAGAGAGGGCTTGCGACTGTCTTCGGGAGGTCATCCACATGATCTGAATGTTTCTAGTTGTCCTTAAGTGATCTGAATTCGATCCGGGGTGACAAAATCTTCTGTCCGCTGTGTCATCCTCTTCAGTGGGCAGAAACTCTGATAGAGCAGCAACATGTGATGTCCATGCGGAGAGTGAGTGAGTCATGACTACATCATAGTTCCACCAGCGTACTATGCTCATCTGGCCGCATTTTGTGCTCGATACTACCTAGAATATGAGGCACATGCAGTGGGCAACAACTCTATTCTTCGTTCTTCGGGTTCAGGACTTAGACTTCTGTCGTGACTTGTGATAACCCGTCCCGGGTTTATCCTGGTTTGGTTGGTTTGATCCCGGTTCGGTTTGGAATTGATTTAAATAGAATTTAAGTTGATTTGGGCTATTGAGCTTACTCCGGTTGACTTTTATTTTATTTTAATCCATTTCCTTTCAAGAATCCTTTCTAACCCGACTGGTTAGGGGGAAGCGGAGAAAAGGGAAGTTTAGGGGTTTATGTGCGTGGTCGCGGGTTCTAAACCCGGCAACTACGTTTTGATCCCTTATATTTTCTTTTAATTGGATGGGGGTGAGATTACCGTTTTGTCCCTATTCAATTAGAAGGGGGTTAGGGATTTGAAGAGATACGTAACTTCTGATTTCCTTTCTTCTCTCTTTCAGTTCCTCTTCTTCCCTGATCTCACGTATTCCCTATTTTCTCTCTCTTTTCCTTGACTCACGACAGCCATAGAAGGAGGAGAAGGAGGGCGACGTTTGGGATTGACGAGCGGCGGATCGATGGTCGCGACATCCTCTCATCACGAGTAAGTTGTGATTCATCTCTTTTTCCCTTTTTCGTGGATTTTCGGCCATTTGGGATAAAGGTGTGATTTTGATTCTCCTCCACTGTCGTGTGGTGATTGTGGGCAGTAGCGACGGTATTGCGAGCTTTGGATTGGATTCGTAGTGGTTGATTTTGCTCTTTCTCGATTTAAAGGTTAGTTTGTCGTTTATTCCTAATTCGATGATTTGGTTGATTCGTTCAGTATGGGACTGTGATGGGGTGTGGGTTGGTTCCATTTGATACATATGATGTGTTTTGTAGCAGTCATTTGATTGATTTCACGTCCCGTTTGGTTATCGTCGTCGTTTTATCGTTTTGGCACGTTTTGGATGCGTTTGATGTGTGTGGCATGTGGGGACTCGTAGAGGCATGATTATTAGGTTGTTTGGCATTCATTTGATGCTTTGATGTTGTTGTTGATGGCTGGAAGTCGGTGCATTTGGTTTGGTATCTTTTTGTGCACTTTCTGTCGAAGACAGAATCGGCTGTTCTGGTATAGGGAACGTTACGGTCGTAACGTGCCCAATTTCTGGGTTCCAGCCCAGGCGTATCGGACAACATTACGGTTGTAACCCGTTACAGGTTACGGTCGTATCGAGCAGTGTTACGGTCGTAACTACCCTGTTACGGCCGTAACGTTCATAAATCACTGTTCATCCGCGGCTGTTTATATCCGTTGTTGTCTCGTTGCATGCTAGGTTCCTTTGGTTGCTTAGTTAGCTTGTTTAGCTTCATGTTTAGGATGTTTTAGCGTAGTTGGTGAGATGTTTTGCCTTGTGGTTGTTTGTAGGCGACGACGTGATAGTTTACGGCTTGCACTAGCTGTGTGGAGTGATTTGCTTTGCTTGCGGTTAGCTTTTATCAAGGTGAGGGGTGTACACTTTCCCTCCACTCTCAATCTCTTTCATTGAGCCGTTCTTCCTTGACTTCATCCTCAATGTTTGTTTGTACACAATTCATGCCTGTGTTTATTTTACTGTGCACACTTCCTGATGTACAGTTCATGCTTGTGGTTTATATTATTCTTATTGATGATGCATGAACTCTGTTGGACTTTATTTGTGGTGAGTGAGTGTGGACATTGGTGAGGATTGTGGAAGAACATGAGTGGAGCTGTGGGAACATCTTGGAGAGGGAAGTGATATGCACTACCCTTGGGAGAAGTCCGGGGATTACATTAAATTGACCTCG
>JAOWBR010180166.1:0-10771 GCA_028571145.1 Dionaea muscipula
ATCTCACCAGCTATCGCTAGCTGACGGATTTTACCCCTGTTTATTATGACAGGTGGCTTTTGATACAGTAGCAGGATGCGGCGGGAAGCGGTGTACCCTCATTAGGATTTTTATATTCTTTCCGCTGCATGTGTTTTGATATACTCTGTTTATGTAGACATTGGATGTATTTTGGATATCTTTCTCCCATTGAGGGACTTGTTGTTGTACTTATACATTTGATGCTTCCGCATGTCTTCTTTTATCGATTATGATCCTTTTCAGTTCATTGTTTTCGGTTCCATGGCTTCAATGACCCGTGGCTCACACCACGGGTTATCGCCGGTAACATCCGGGTTTCCAGTGTTACAGGTCCTCTGCGAGAATAAGAGAAAAGAAGAAGGAGAAAGGGAAGAAGGTGGTGGTGGCGGAGGAAGAAAAGAAAGAAGAAGAAAAAGAAAAGGGGACGGACGGGGATGATGAGCTTGACGAGGAGACGGATTCTAACTCCAGTCGGGACTTTGACCTTGAATACCATATTCCAAAGTAGGATATCAAGAAAGGAGATACTGCAATGCAGGAGTATGAGCTTACAACTCCCGACTCCTAAGAGGAGATCATGGCATGGCTCCAAGGCATAGCTACTCCTTCTGATAAGTGAATGTTTGAGCGCACTCCTGAAGAGATGGAGCTGGCAACGATGTCTGCCAACATTGGTCAGGTAAGTAATAATCTCTTCCATAAACTGTTAGTCTAAGATATTTTCATTTTTTATTTGCTAACACTGCTTATGTTTCGACTGTCTATACGCTGCTCTCTTAGCTGGCGATTTCCTACCGAGATTCCGAGCGATCGTTAAGGCTTACAACGTTTTGAAGTGGAAAGCCTCGGGGCTAAGAGACCAAATAAACAAGGCCGAGCTCGCTCAACAAAATGCAGAGGAGTCGGAAAAGAAAGAAAAAGAAGAGAAAGAAAAAATGATAGAGAAGGTGAAGGAGGAGGAAGAGGAAAACGAAAAAGTGAAAAAGAAGGTGTCGGAGTTAGAGGCACAGTTGGCTGAGGCCAAACTGTTGCGAGAGAAGATGGAGAAAGAGATGGACCGAAAAGTTGTGAGCCGATGTTGCTGCCGACTCCCTTCGCAGACGCAGGAAAACCTTGGCGGAACTTCTCCCAAAACAGCTGGCGTACGCTAAGAAACTAACAATTCACGAGTTTATCAATTCAAAAGGGTTTCTTGATGCGGCCATTCCCTTGTATCTTCCTCACTTCAAGAACGGGTTTGACTTGTGCAAGGCTCAGGCGGCGCAGATAGTTAAAGACAATGAAGCTCTCGCGTCTAATGAAGCCCTTGCTGCTGCAGTTCAAAGCTTAATACCCAATCCTAAGGTGAAGTTCAACAGAGTAAAGGAAGGGAAGCCTGTGGCTTCGCCACTCGAGCCTTGGAACGACGATGAAGGATCATCCATTCCTTTAAGCATACTGCTCGAGTGGTTAGACTCTGAACCAGCCACAGGTGCGTCGGCTGAGCAAGATCCGACTCCTCAACAATGAAATATTTCTGTGCTTGACAAAACATTTGGTCCAATTTCTAACTGTGCCAGTTTTTCGGCCAGTTGTTTGTAAATATTCACTGTCTTTTATTTTAGCTTTTTATCTTTCTATCCTCTCGCATCTTTAATTCTGCGATCTCTTTTTATTATTCTCCATGTCTAACTCCTAGTAAAAGCTATCGCTATCAATACCAAGCCTTATATACTGAAATTTTGATAAATAAGACTAAGTATAGAAAAATAACGATAAGGAATATACAAAAATAACAAGGAAGAAAACAATATATATATATGCGAGTAAAAATAAAGAAAACTAAAGAAGCGATAAAAAGCTAAGTAAACTATAAATGCGATAAGAAAAGAAGAGAATAAAGAACCGTCAGGAAAAGAAAGAAGACTCAAAGTAGCGACACTATACAAAGCAATTATTGATGGCGCGACAGAGTCAAAAAGAAAATATAAACACTAAGTTAGCTTGAGGTGTTATACCCGTACCCTAAGTAATTTTAATCATTTTAAATTCCTATTTATCATTATTATATTCATAGTATTAGTATGATAGTGATTTATAGAGATTCATAGAGATTTAAGATGATAATATCACATTTAGAGATTTTGACACGTTAAGGGCAAAACGGTCATTTTTCGGAAACGATTTCAGAAAAATACAATTTTGGTACCGTTACGATCGTCATGGAAAATGAAGAATTTTGAATACTCATTTGATGTATTTGGATGGGTTAAAGGCTTAGTTTTTAAAGATTGTACAACTTTAGTTAAGGTTGTTAAGGTTTAAGACTTAACCATAGTTAATTATGGACATAACCATAGTTATTAGGATGGAATCATGGTTAGATGGGCTATGCATTTGCTGAATGTTAAGGATCAGCCCCATATGTTGACCATTCATCCTAGGTGACTAAGGTGTTAGCTTAGAGGAGGATTCATACACGGTGACACCTCCTCCTTGCTTGTGAGCTCCTTGCTTAGTCTTGAGGATTATCCATCAGCTAAGACAAGGGAAGGATCAGAAAAAAATTAGAAAAGGGAGAGGAAGAATTGGTTAAGAAGAAGAAGAAGAAGAAGAAGAAGAAGAAGAAGAAGAAGAAGAAGAAGAAGAGAAAAAGAAAGTAAAGGAAAACTAGATTTCTTAAGGATTTGTTCTTGTGAGTCTTGAATACTTAGCTTGAGAAGCTCAAGGAAGGCTTGAACATCATCATCCAGATTTGGAGAAGGTATATCTCATGATCCTTTGGTTTGATTATATTGATTAGAGAGGGATTTATATCATGGATATCATAAACTAGAGGAAGATTAATGGTGTTCATGTGTTTTATGAGTTTTTTCCATTATGTCACTTTCTGTCCTAGTTGATGTAAAGGCTGGAAAAGGATTTGATCATGTTTAATACATGATTTTTGATGTGTATAATCTTGTGGTTAATCTTTAGTTTGATGAATTTTAGCTCAAGTCATGAAAAGGATGCACTTTAAGGTGTTTTGCTTTTATATGATTTTTTATTATGTAAAATCATGAATTGGAGGTTAATCAGGCTCAAGGAAGGTCTAAACATGTTGTTTTAAGTGTTTTGAAGTGTTGAAATGGATAGATTTGAGTTTTGGTGAAGTTTGGCTCGAATTCGAGCAAGGGAAGAAACTACCTATTTCTATGCAGCAGCGACGGACGTCCGGCTGGAGGTCCGGTGGTGACGGACGTAAGGCTGGAGGTGCGGTTGTCCTGCTGTTTGCGCCATTACGTTTTGTTGATTTCCCGTTTGTTAAGGTTAAACCCTATGGGTTTAAAGAAGACTATAGGCATGAAGATTTGGATGTTTAAGACTTGTTTGAAGGTCTTTAAGAGGGAGTAAAGATTGGTTATAAGTTTTACATAAAGTATGAAAGTTAAAGCATATTGTTAATTATGCTTTGTGAATTTACACAGGAATTGATACCGAACAGCACTTGAGTTCGTGAGGCTCCGTTTTCTGAATATTTATCTTTAATCACTAGGTAAGGAGAAGTAACCTTAGGGTTTTCCCTTGTGGATTACTCACAGACCTACGGGTCAAGACTTGACCTGTAAATTAAGAGTTTGCTAAGTATCTTCATTCATTTCGTAGTGATTTGTTAGATACTTGCTAGTCATGTTTACATGATAAGATGATGTGTTTCATGGCATGTGAATTAGTGTGAAACATGATATAAGGCATGATTTATATTCAAGCATGTGGACTTGTTTGATATATGAAAAGGACAAGGTATAATTTACATTTCAAGCATGTTGATTTGTTTGAAATAAAGGAATAATGTGAAGTCACAAGATGGAATAAGTCCTTGGAAAAGTCTCTTCTAAAGGGTGAAACATTGACCTTTCTAAGGGTGAACTCGGCCATCTTTTGGTGTCACAATGTCTTTACGTTTTTCGCTAGTAACGGGGGACCAGGACAGTTAACTGCTTGTTGTACATTGTCTGCTGGCTGCCATGTCAGGATGTACGCAAGTGGATAGGGGATCCCTTTGGTTATGTGAAAGTTATGGCAAATTTCCATGTGTATTGTGTCATTCAGCAAGGACTCTATTAAAACGGAAAAAGGTTTATATTATGTGAAGGTGTGCAATGTGTGGTATATGCATTGTCAAGTAAAGGTTTGTGATAGACTGTGTAAGATTGTTTTCGTATTCTTATACGGCATGCTAGTCTTGTTAAGTATTTAATAATGCTATATGTATGACTATATATATAATGGAACCCTCTACCCTTACTCAGTCTTTATGGCTGACAGTGCTACGTTGTGGGTTTCAGGTTCAAGGGATGACGAGTAGATGGATGTCGGGAGGGGACGACACCGTGCCTCTTAGAGCATTTGCTTGCCTTGTTTAAGCCTTCTGCTGTTATGTGTATTTACGTGACATACACTTTCTGTTTTCTAGTTATGAGACAGTTTATGACAGTCGCATGTTAGTCAGACCTTATGCTTGTATGACATGACCTCTGTGGATTGAGGTAGAGTTTTGGTATCAACTATATATTGGTACTTAAGTTGTTTGTCTGCTTTGTGTGCTTTGATAAGATAAGTTGGACCCATAGCCTTCAATGACACGTGGACAGGTTTCACGGGTTAACGCCGGTACACCCGGTTTGGGGTGTTACAGCAAGTCCATACGAGAGATAGCACGCTGAGCTCCTACCTTCGGCAGGCATGGAGACCGATGCGAAACTCAACTTCACGCTGAGCACCCGCTATCGCCAAGCTCACACCTCAACAGGCCGAGCTCAAGGAGATCAAACATGGAGGTCGACGCCGAGCTCGTTGCCGAGATCCCCTCTTCCTTCAAGGCCGAACTCAGGATAGTCAGGCATAAGGAGGAGGCCAAGCATGATGAAAATCCGAGATCGGCAGCTGGTCGAGCTCCACCCGAGCATCACAGTGAACTCAAGAAAAACTAGGCCATGGAGGTAGCCGAGCTCGGCACATAGCCGAGCTCAGGTCATGCATAATCCAAGGCCAAGCCCAGGATCGGCCGGATTCCCTCCCGGTGCTAGACAGTAGGCCTGGCTTTCCCCTCTTCCATTCATTCATGGTCGAGCTCCCTCTGCCTCATCGTTGATGCCTCCCATTTCCGAGCACAAGGACTCGCCGTGCGCAGTCCTTCGTGGCCAAGCTCAAGCTAGCCGAGCATGAGACAACGTAGAGCAGGGGATTAACGTTGGGTAAGTTCCATACCGATCTCTCGACCCGCTGGGTACCCACCCATAGCTCTATACTAAGAGCTGGACGTATAATGAGGCAGTATCAAGCTCCATGGCCTAGCATGGAGATGTGCTTAGCTCAGGATGCATAATGCATGATAAGCAAAAGCTTAAGACTAATCTATGTTGTTTAGACATAATCCATCCTTTTTGGGCCTAGTCCATCTTATTTGGGCCCAAGCCCAAACAAAGCATTTCAAAAAATGCCCTCATTCTAGAATATTCCCACCATAAGCAAGAAGAGTAACAAGGTAATCTTGCAACTTCCACCACCCTTCTCCCAATTTTTTCTATAAATAGGAGACCTCTTCCTATTCATTTGGCACATTTTTCAAGGCAAGTTCTCCTCTTCTTCCTTGTTTCTCATCCCGAGATCAAGGGCTGACTTGAGCGTCGGAGGGGATTCCCCGAGGATAACACCTCGGGTTCCTCTAACGTTTTTCTTTACGCCTATAGTGTGCAATTGGCGGCCAGTTTGAAGCTCACGTGTCACAAGGGTTCCCGCCACGTCATCCTAGCAGGAAAGTGTGATAACATTTTTGACGCAATCTGTGGGAAACAAACATGAAGGTCATGTCTTCCTATCCGTTGAGAAATACCGATGCAAGGGGAAAGAGGACCGAGGGGTCACCTATCTAGTTACCTCCCCCACAAGATGGGGGTCCTCTCATTCCACCCATGGAGCAAGAACCAATCACGGAAGAAGTGCCACAAGATGATGAAGAGGTGCTCCCAGCGGGAGGGATGGAACGGATATCCCTTCCCTCTCAAGAAGGGGACCAACAAGAGCATAGGGATGAGGCATTGCCCGACCAACACAACCTTCCAGCAATACAAGATCCCCCTGTCCCAGAAGAAGGACCTCCCACAAGGGAAGAGTTTCGTCAGCTCACTAATTTGATCATGGATGGCTTCTCGCAGCTTGCCAGAGCCACACAACCCACATCAAGGATCAGTGCTGGAACACTCCTCCTTCTTGCTCCTCACGGCCCTCGAGCACCCCTCTCAGGATATCCATTGCCACAACCTATGATGGGATCACAGGTTTTCATTACCGGATCCTCTGCTGAGCCCTTCCGTGAGATGACATTCACTAACTGGCCGGTTCACCCAGTGGGATATGTGCAACCCACCATGCCCTGGCAGCCACCTGCCTCACCACTGATCATTCCAAGTCCTCAACCTCAGCCGGCTAGGCATGTTGTTGGGAGTCGACGCACCGAGCCAAGAAGGAGTCCGCATAGGACCGCTAGCAGGACAGCTGCCGCAACAGCAAGCGTTCCCAGGGCAGCGTTGCCCCCACATGTAGACTCAAACCACTCTAATAGCAACTCTGATGACAGCAGTGGCCAGTCTTCAAAAACTGACAATGAAAGACAACGCTCCAACACCTCAAGGCAAAGGGACAAACCCTACTCCCGACTCTCTGCAAGGGTAGATCAAGGGTCTGACAGGCCAGGAAGAGATTCAAAAGCCAGTATATTACACCAGCTGGGTGCTCCATGGTCCAGAAGAGAGATATCCAAGGGCTGACAAGCTCGCTCTAGCCCTTATCATGGCTTCCAGGCGCCTACGACCTTACTTCTTGGCTCATCTAATTGTGGTCCTGACGGATCAGACCCTATGTCAAATACTCTACCGACCTGAAACCTCTGGTAGGCTCGTAAAATGGTCTATCAAGCTGGGGCAATACCAGATCGAGTATAGGCCACGCCCTGCCATCAAAGGGCAAGAACTAGCCGACTTCATGGTCGAATGCCCAAGCTTCTCAGCACCTGAGGCATCCACATCCAAGTTGACGCCTTATGTGGATGGGTCACCAGCAAAATGTGGAGGGGGTGCAGGATTAATCTTGACCAATCCAGATGGCGTGGAGGTGGAATATGCCCTTCGCATTGAATTTCTTGTAACTAACAACGAGGCGGAATATGAAGCACTCATTGCCGAATTAAAGCTGACAAAGGAGTTGAAAGCTCAGTCCCTCCTAATATACAACAACTCTCAGCTAGTCGTTAACCAGATCAAGGGTGACTATAGCACCGAGAAGCCGAATATGCAACAATACAAGAAGGTGGCGCACGACCTAGTGCAACAATTCGACGGCTTCGAGATTTCCCAAGTCCCCAGAAGTCAAAACATGAAAGCAGATGCACTATATAAGCTCGGATCTTCTCCTGGCTTAAGCTCCGCTAGTACAATCTTCGTTGAAAGGTTGGCGAAAAGAAGCACCGAAACCTCCCTAAAAGTACTTCCCATTACAACCACTGAACCAAATTGGATGACCCCCATCCATGAACTCCTGGAAAATGGGACTCTCCCGACCGACAAACTGGAAGCAAAGAAGTTGCGTGTCAGAGCAGCTAACTACCGACTCATCGGTGGAGTATTATATAAACACCCGTGCGCCCGCTGCTTGACCAAGGAAGAGTCCCAGTATGTTTTAAAAGAAATTCACAAGGGAGCGTGTGGAGGACACTAGGCAGGAGCTGCTCTGGCAAGGAAGGTTCGGCTACAAGGATATTACTGGCCCAATCTAAGAGCAGAGGCAGAACACTATGTAAGGCGATGTGAGCCTTGTCAGAAGAATGCTAGAAAGACACATCAGCTAGCCAACAACATGAATCCCATCACGGCTCCTTAGCCCTTTGTCATGTGGGGGATGGACATCCAAGGCCTATACCCAACCGCGCCAGGAAGCAGGAAGTTCCTCTTGGTGGCCGTTGACTACTTTACCAAATGGGTTGAAGCAGAACCAGTGGTCAAAATAACAGGAGCCGAGATGCGAAGTTTCTTATGGAAAAATATCATTTATCGCTTCGGGGTGCCACATGCTGTGATTACAGACAATGGGACTCAATTCGAAAATAATGGTTTCCAAGAGTTATGTGAAGAGTTTGAAATTAAACACCGGTTTGCTTTTGTCGCCTACCCACAGTCTAACGGGCAAGTCGAAGTAATCAACCGGACTATACTGGAAGGCTTAAAGGCACGAGTAAGGTGAGCTAAAGGAGAGTGGGTGTATGAGCTCCCCACCATTCTCTGGTCCTATCGTACCAGCCCAAGAACAACTACGGATAGAATGCCATTCAGTTTAACCTATGGGGTTGAAGCAGTCGTTCTCGTAGAGGTGGGGATACATTCTTACCGAGTCGATCATTTTGACGAGGACTCCAATGAAGCAAAGCATAAAGGAAAGCCTCGACAACTTAAAAGCGCGAAGGGAAGAAGCGGCACTCCACATGGTAGCTTACCAGCAGCGAGTTGCCTGTTACTATAATTCCCGGGTCAAGAGACGGAATTTACAAGTTGGTGATCTCGTACTTCGAGATGTTAAATTCGAGGGGGGCAGGGAGGCTACCGGAAAACTAGCCCATAACTGGGAAGGACCGTATCAAGTCTCAGAAGAAGTACGCCCTGAAACCTACAAGCTACAAGCTTTGGACAACCGTGACATTGCTAGAACATGGAACATCAAGCATCTGTTGCGGTACTATCAATAGTTTCATGTGTCAATTATGTCATGTAATGGTCTCATGCATCGTATATACTACTATGCTTATCAATAAAAAGAGACTTTCTAGTAACAAGTATCTCTTATCCTCCTTACCTGCTCCCAAATTTAATCAGTCAAACTCGCAAAAGCCAAGTAAAAAAGGGGACCGACCCCTAAGAAATCATAAGCTAAGGCTTAACAGGCAGAATAAATTGGACCCCAAGATGTTCGGTACCAGAAATCGAGCTATGGGTCTGATAAGAGGTTGAAACATCAGGCCTCGAGATGTTCGGTACTGAAATCGAGCCGAAGGTTTGGTGAAAATCAACGTCGCAAACATTTAACATAACAAGTATGATAACAAGTTTGTGATACGAAAACTTAGACAAACATCACAAGTACAGTAGCAAAGAAGTAAAGTTATTACAACCCAGTAGGGCTCAACCCGACAATAGAGTAAAGAAAATGTTCAAGGTAGCATCAGAAATACAATAACATCGAAGGATCAACGATGTTAACTTCCCCTGGCTCTCCTTCTTCCTCGGCATCCTTAACAATAGGGGGAGGAGGTCCATTAGCAATGTAGTATGGGATATTTTGGTTAGTTACGCCAATATCATCGTGAGGCCAGGGAAGACCATCCCACTTCTTATCAGCAGGAACCTCAGAAAGACAAGAAGCAAAGTGATGATAGGCCATATTATACCCTGCCTTGGTAGATGGACGGGAGAGCTCGATAATGGCAGCCTTCCCTTCTTCACTCGCTTGCCAAAGATCGACCATTTTATCCATAGAAGAAGGACCCTGTTGTTCTAGTTCAGTGATCCTCTTCTCTAACCTCTCGATCTTTCGTTCCAGTTCTTCGCACCTGCTCTGGGCCTTCTCCAAGACGGTAAGACGAGAGGTTGATTGGTTTTCAGCATTCTTCAAGCTACCTTCCAAATGCCGCACGGAGTCTTGCAACGCGTCATACTTATCAGACAACTCCTTATGGAGTTCGCGAAGACCTGCGATCTCTTTCTCCAAGTTCTTAACCTTCTTTCATGCAGCATCCCGATCAACAATGGCCTCTTGGCTAACATTGATCAATTGTCCGGCAATGTTGAGACTCTGTGAAGAAGGCAGGATTAATAATCGAAAAAGAAAACACGGAGGGACAAGCTGGCATCATACCTGCGCCAGATTCCAATTAAGGTCTCAACCCATCCACTCGGCCATGCGACCCTTTGTTTCGTGACGATATACCCTCTAATCAGCAAGGCTGATATTGGCCACAGCTTGCGCGAGAGCTAGAGCGTTAGCCTCACAACAAATAAATCCCTCGTCAGGATGAGGCAGGCTAGATATTTTCGGCTGAGGGCCAGCAAAGCAAAGCTCACGAGGAAGAATGTGTCCGCTCGGATCAAGCTCTACTCAACGTCCCTCAACCATCTCATACTTGAATCGCTCCTTCGCATAAGATGCAGGGGTCACGGACAAACTAGAGCCAAAAGCTAAGCCTCCTAGAGGGACAACTGACTCCCGACTACCAATGAGATCTTGAAAATCAATAGGACCGGTTAGCTGGCGTCTCTTTTGACTCTCCCGAAGGTAGTCACTGGCCACCTCTTTTTCCCTTGTCAACTCAGTAGGAGGCTTGGGATGGCGGTCCTCAGCATCGCGAGAATTCCTCCGATCACGATCGTCAAAGTCACGGGTATTCACCCTCGTCCGATCGGGGGAATCAGGACGACCCCTTCCTCCAGTTCCTCTCCTTCCTCTACCCCCGCGGACAAAGGCTGCAGAGGGAAGTTGAAGTTTCCGCCCCTTAGTCATACTTGCAAGCAACATTTCTGGATCAATAGACTGGATATTAAGTTTTAAAGGAATACTTAACACAGAGTATCAAATAAAAATTCTAGGGTCATACCCGTCTCATCCAGGGATTGGATCCCAGTAAGATCCTGGAGGGGAGGAGTCCGGAGCTCAGCCTCCTCAGAGCCGACATAGGATTTGACAT